>WBNM01012721.1:0-20252 GCA_013399055.1 Ramphastos sulfuratus | reverse complement strand
GCTGAGGCTGGGGAGGTTTAGATTGGACATTAGGAAAAAGTTTTTGCTGGAGAGAGTGGTCAGGGCCTGGAATGAGCTGCCCAGGGAGGTGGTGGAGTCCCCCAGCCTGGCTGTGTTTAAGGTGGTTTGGATGTGGTGCTTGGGGCTGTGGTTTAAGGTGAATCTTGCAGAGCAGGGTTCTAGGCTGGGCTTGGTGACCCTGAGGGGCTTTGCCAGCCTGGGTGTGTCTGGGATTCTATATTGGAATAATTTTTGGGGAGACTTGGGGAAAATTTCCTGTGTCACTTGTTAGAGCATTTTTCTGGGATGTGTTTTCCAGCTAGCTCTGGTGACAGCACTGGGAAATCCCAGTCCAGGGTGAGGTCTGGGGCAGCTCTGTTCACAGGACAGGTGATGCTCTGCACCTGAAGGATTAGAAACAACAAAAAGTGTTCACCAAAAGTTAAAATGGGAACAGAGAGGTTGATTTTTGGACTGACCTTTAACGTGAGATCTTTGTCTGTCAAGGGCCAGGCTTTGAGCTTTTGTCTTGGTACTGAAATGCCTCACAAGCATCCAGATTCAGAAAAAGGTTTTGTTGATGGTGGTGGGTTTGGATTTTTTGTTTTGGTTTGGTTAGTTGGTTGGTTTGGGTTGGTGTTTTTTGGTTGTTTTTTGTTTGGGTTTTTTTTTTTTTTTTTTTGGTCTTTTTTAAATCATAGAATTTATTGAAGTTGAAATGTATGTGGTGACTGAAGGAGTCTGTGTGATGGTACAAACAACCCTTTAAAAATCTGGATATGGCTGGAAAACCACTCCTAGGAGTTTTTCTGAAGAGCTGCAGTTCTTCCTTTTGAGCAAATGATCTGAAGGTGCCATCAAAGGTACAGAGAATGTTCTGCTCTTCTGTTTTTCTGTGGCATGTCAAGGCAGGATCTGGAGGGTGAAGAAAGCCTCTGTGGTTAGGAGCAGAGCTGGGCTTGAGCTGTGAGTTGGCGCTGTCAGTTGTTGGTACTCCTAAAATGGTTACAGTTTTGCAGCAGCCTGCACACTGGTTTGCTTTAAGGTGTGAATATCTGGCCAGAGACATTACTGCGACTAATTTGGCCTTGCTGAGTGCAACAGGAAATGAAAGAGGGTGGCAAAATGTGGGCAGCAGTAGGGCTGGAGGAAGCCTTTGCCCAAGTAAATGCTGCTCCATGGAAAAGCATTTCTCGGTCAGTGAGGAACAGATCTCTTGGCATTGTTCTTCTAACCCTAAAAGACTCTTATCTTACAGCCTGTAAAAGAGATCAGCTCCACTTCTTGTGTCCATGGTGGCACTTTGCTGGAGTGTTGAAAGTCAGCAGTAAGATTGGAGTTGAATGTGGCAACCGTGGGTGCAATACAACCACCCCTCCAAATGTGAGCAGGTCGAGGCAGCAGCAAAGCTGGGGGGCAGCAGCAAAGCTGGGGAGCAGCAGCAAAGCTGGGGAGCAGCAGCCTGGTGGCAGGCACTTTGGGTATGAACATGCAAAATTTCTAAAGCCTCTCCAGAAAAATGTGGACTTGGGCAGCACAGAGAGAGGCTGGTGGAAGAATCCATCCTTCATGGCATGTGTGGTGCTGCAGCGAGCGTGAAAGACATCGGAACTATTGCACAACACTCCAGAGCTCCCAGATGCTTTTGAGCTGGCAGAGCTGGATTATGAAATTCATCTCAGGACAAACAACTACCTTCTTAAATGAGAATGTGTGGTGCAGCTGCTGGAAACTGTAAACACCAGGAGAGGGAAGAAAGCAAATTTTAGGGTAGTTTAGTGGGCAATGTCAGGGTTAATTGAGGGCAGAACTGTAAAAGAGCCCTGTGCCCTCAGCCAGATTGAAGCTGCAAGCTAAAAGTAGTGGAAAGTGGAGCTGCCTTTTGCCTGGAGACCCCTTCCACCTCTGTAAACTGGAGTCTGCCCACAGAAACGATCTCTGGGGCAGGCACCTATGGGCTGGCAGTGAGTACAGAGGCAGGGAGCATGGTGAGTGGCTTTACACTGAGCTGTGTCTTCCTACACACTTGCAAGGCAGCCCTGGGACACTTGCCCCTGGCTGCAGCAATCAGGACCTGCCTCCATCTGAAGGTTTTTGCTCCTCAGTGTGGCCAGTTGCTGGCTTCTGCATTCCAGCAGGATTTGGCATCCGAGCGACGCAGCGGTCGAGGCTCCGTGGCCGAGCTCTAATTTGCGGTGGCATTGCAGCCCTTCTGCTGCAGGTTTTTCCTGCATCCTGCTAATAACCACTTAGTGTGACACTGGTAGATCAACCAGGCCTCCTGCCCTCCCTCCGCAGCGGTTTCCGAGGCAGTGCAGTGCCTGTGCCTTTGTGGTCAGAGGGATTTGCTGCTTCTCCCCTGTCTGTGCTGACTGCGGGATGCAGGAGACCAAACTCTTCCCTCTTTGCCTGTCAATACCTTAATAAGCCCACAGCCCAGAAAGTCAAACCACCTGAGCACCAGCTGTAAGGGTCTCTTCCCAAATGCCAATTTACNGGGGAGCCCTAAACTGAAAGCAGTACTCAAGGTGAGGTCTGACCAGAGCAGAGTAGAGGGACAGGAGAACCTCCCTGGATCTGCTGGATTCACTCTGCTTAATGCCCCCCAGGACGCCATTGGCCCTCTTGGCCACAAGATCTGTGGCTCAGTAGTACCCTGCTTCCTCCCGAGAGGCTGAGGAAGGCCATGTGTTGCTTGCAGAAGCCTTTGGGACCCAGGGAAACAGAACAGCTTGTGAAAAGCCTTCATGCTCACTCCTGCTTATCACTGGTTTAGGCAGCAGTGGTTTTCTGCCATTGTCAGCTCCAAGGAGCCCTCCCTGCAGGAACCACAGAATCATAGAATCAGGCAGGGTTGGAAGGGACCACAAGGAGCAGCCAGTTCCAGCTCCCCTGCCATGCCCAGGGACACCTCACCCTAGCTCAGGCTGGCCACAGCCTCATCCAGCCTGGCCATAAACACCTCCAGGGATGAGGCTTCCACCACCTCCCAATGCACTGGTCCATGTACAGGATCACCTCTGGAGTGAGTCTGGCAGCAGCAGGGTATTTTATTTTAAGGGAGAACAGCAATGTCTTGCCAGGTAATTGCAATCCTGGTGACAAAACAGAACAACCTTTCATGCCTTTTTTTTTTTTTTTTTTTTTTCCCTGCAAGCTTCCCATGCTCCATATTTAGGTAAAGAGACTCAGTTTTGTTTTTCTAACTATAGATGAAATACTTTTGGAGGTCTGTAATGCATTCAGCTTGGGCTTTTCATTTTCTTTGGCATATTGTCAAGCAGTTTCTAGACTGTAGATGATGCTCTACACTTTTATATGTTCATGGCCTGTGTTTTTCTTTTGCTGTGCCACATTCTGGAAGTTAAGTAGTTTCATTAATGAGAACAGAAAGGAAATTCCCAGGGAAGCTGCAAGTTTTGCCAGAGTGACACGCAGCTGAATTAATGTACCGTGCAAGAATCTGCTGCTTTCCCACCTAAAGTAAAAAGGCATGAAGGAGATCTGTGGCTCCTGAGCTCTGATCATTTGTCTCATCAGTTTATTGAACTGCAAACAGTTTCCTGCAAGGTTGTGATCTTACATCCACAAGCAAAGGGGATTAGAGAGCAGAGAAGGGATTTGCTTGGCTTTCTCTGCCAACCTTGAGATAGATTCACTTATTTCATGGATCACAGAATCACAGAGTGGTGGGGGTTGGAAGGGACCTCTGGAGATCATCTAGTCCACCCCACTGCACAAACAGAGCCACCCAGAGCAGGTTTCCCAGGATCACAATGTCCAGCAATCTGTAAGGGAGGAGACTCAAACACTCTCAGGGCAGCTTGGTCCAGTGCTTGGTCACCTTCACTACAAAGCAGCTTTTCCTCATGTTCCAGATGGAACTTCCTGTGCTCCAGTTTGTGCCTGCTGCAGTCTGTGCCCATTGTCCTTTGTACTGTTGCTGAGCATCAATGAAGAGTCTGTCCCCATCTTGACCCTTGAGAAGCACTGAGAAGGTCCTCTCCCAGTCTTCTCCAGTCTAACCAGCCCCAGGTCTCTCAGCCTTTCCTTGTCAGAGAGATGTTCCAGTCCTCTGATTTTTGTAACTGATTGTTGATGGAGCAGTTCCAGCTGAAACTCCTACTCGTTATGACCATCTGTCTCCTGTCTAACCAGCCCCAGGTCTCTCAGCCTTTCCTTGTCAGGGTTACGGGGACCTCTGTGGCATTGGCCATGCCCTGTGGTGGTTATGTGCTGGTGGTTTCAGAGGTGATTTGTTAAGGCTCCTCTTGCTTTGCCTGACCCCAGCTGTACTGCCCAGGCTGCTGGTTGGTGCTGCTGTCCTTCTATACTTGCCCCAGCCTCCTGTGCCACGATTGCTGTGTCTCATTGTTGCATGAAGCCCTTTCTTGTGGGCCCCGTGCAGCTCTCCCTTTTGTGGGAGTTCTGTTTATCCAGGGCTCGAGTCAAATCCATATATAAAAATGTCTGAAGCCCTTTGGGATGAGAAAGGCTTAAAATATTAACAGTAATTAACGGCTGCTCTTCTGGCTGGCTGTAAACAGTGAGTCATGTGCCACTTAGGGGTTTGCATGTTTAGTCCTATTTCTGTGTACCTGCAGAATTCCTGCTCTGCAGATTTGTTGTATTGAGTAAACACGGAGCACAGCAGAGCCCCGAGGCTTCATCAGATGAGCAAGGGAGGGAAAGAGAAGGCAGGACTCTGTTGCCTAAGGTCATGCAGTGAGTCACTGGGAAAGCAGGGCTTAGGTGCTGGGTGTTTCTGGCTGTGCCTTGTGCTGCAAGGCATGCTCGTTTGCCTGGGATTTTAATTAACTGCTGTGGCCAATCTATAGTTAAGTGAAGAGGATCAGGAGTTGTAGCAGTGGCTGTATCATCCTGATCATTTTGACTTGGTGTCAAAATGTAAGAGTGACATTTATTAAGTGTAGTTGCTAAGGGCCTTAGACCCAAGCACTTAAACTTGGCTTACAAGGGCTGCCTGAACATCCCAGGCAGGAGCTTGCTGGGGGAAGAGCATGAGGGCCCAGGCAGGGGCTTTGGTACAATCAGGATATCAGGCCAGAGTGGTCAGGGTCTGGCACAGGCTGCCCAGCAAGGTGGTGGAGTCGCCACCACTGGAGGTGTTCCAAGAAACCTGTGGCCATGGCACATGGGGACATGGTTTAGTGGCCGTGGTGGGGCTGGGTTGACAGTTGGACTGGATGGTCTTGGAGGTCTTCCCCAACCCGAAGCGTTCTGTGATTCCATGAACTCTGCTTACAACACTGCTCTGAGAGCTTGTCCTGCATTTTCAGAACTCCTTTTGAGAGCTGTGGCACTCACTGTCCCCCTGCAGTCTTGTGTCCCCCTGCAGCTGCTCACTGCCCTCCTGCAGCACTTGTGTCCCACTGCAGCTTCTCACTGTCCCCCTGCAGTGCTCGCTGTCCCCCTGCAGTGCTTGCTGTCCCCCTACAGCCCCCCTGCAGCGCTCGCTGCCCCCCTGCAGTGCTCGCTGTCCCCCTGCAGCACTTGCTGTCCCCCTACAGCCCCCCTGCAGCGCTCGCTGTCCCTCTGCAGTGCTTGTGTCCCCCTGCAGCTGCTCGCTGTCCCCCTGCAGTGCTTGCTGTCCCCCTACAGCCCCCCTGCAGCGCTCGCTGTCCCTCTGCAGTGCTTGTGTCCCCCTGCAGTGCTCGCTGTCCCACTGCATCACTTGCTGTCTTGAGCTCTGGATTGCTTTGATACTGATTGCACTTCAAAGCTGCCTCTACAGCTTGCTTAAACACTTGGGGGTTCTGAGAATGGCAAGAAAGTGGCAATGTTACTTTAAAGCTCTTTTGGAGACAGACCCCAGATTTAAAGCTCCTACAAGGCCTATATTAATCACAACGAAGATGATCAGAGGGTTGGTGCACCTCTGCTCTGAAGATGGGCTGAGAGAGTTGGGGTTGTTAAGCCTGCAGAAGAGAAGGCTCCAGGAAGACCTTAGAGCAGCCTTCCAGTATTTGAAGGGAGGCTTGAAGCTGAGGGACTTTTTACAAAGGCATGGAGTGACAGAATGAGAGGTAATGGCCTCAAACTGGGAGAGACTTGATTTAGATTGACATTAGGAAGAAATTCTTCCCATGAGCATGGTGAGGCACAGGAACAGGTTACCCAGGGAAGTTGTGGAAGCTCCAACCCTGGAAGTGCTCAAAGCCAGGTTGAAAATGGCCTTGAGCAACCTGCTCTAGTAGGAGATATCCCTGCCCATGGCAAGGGGTTAGAACTAGATGACGTTTAATGTCCCTTCCAAGCCAAACTCTTCTGAGTGCTTAGCCAGTTCTTGTCGATGAGTTGCAGAGGTGCTGGTGAGACTGTTGGTGTGCAGAGCTGCTAGAGTGCTGTGCTCCACACTGGGAAGTCCTAAGGAGCAGGGAAGACGTTTTGCAGGGCTATGTTTCATGACGTGAGCAGAAGGTGGTGAGAGTTTGTGCCCAGCAAAGGGCAGGTTAGGCAAACTCTTTCCAGAAGGCCACACAGCCTTAGATGTCCAACTGAAGCTGAGCACAGGCACAGGCTTGAGAGCACAGCACAATCCAGAGGAGTTGTATTATCAAGAGGTTGTTCAGGGTCTTGCTTTCTGCTGCCAAGTGGGACTCTGGCTCTGTGACTGTAGAGCTCAGGAGCATTGCATAAATCTGTAACTTTGTACATGACTAATCCTCCTTTTGAAAAATAACCTCTCTGGGGGTCCTTTGCTGCCCTGTCAGTGCTTGCTGATAACCATTCTCCTTCGCTAAGCTGTGCCCATTTTCAGCACACCGGGGTGCAGACAAAAGGCACTGTCTGTGCTGGGGTGTGTTTTGGGTTTTTTTAAACGAGGCAAAGCAGTGCCAAAAGGAGATGCACTTCTTGACCCACGACATCTTGAAAGCACGTGCTACGTAAACCTATTGGCATCTGGGGGGAGGAGGAGGAGCCAGGGTGCTCCCTCCAGCCAAGCAATACTCATATGGAGCTGTTTGTGTTGCATATGCTGCATGCTTCCCAGCACAGCTAATCGTAGCTGCCTTGTCCCTGCTGTGCTGGAGAGGTCTGTTGGAGTCATCAGGGCTGTGGCCCGAGATGCTGAACTGCTCAGCGCTGTCGCCTGGGGATGTCGCTGCTTGGCTGCCCCGCGGCAGGGATTAGCACTGAACCCTCCCCAGAACTGAGCCATGGCCTGGGCTGGGCTTACCTGTGGCTGTGGCACTGATAGGGATCATAGTTAATGACAATCCTCATCTAATGGTAGGGCATTGCTGGTTGTGAGAACCTCCCTCTGAAAGATAATCAGAAAAGGAAATGTTTTTTCTGCTTACTGTGTTGCCTATTCCGTTGCTCTTCCAAGTGATTCTGTTTAACAAGCAGTTGGTTAATTATTCCTTTAGTGTCTGCAGACTAAAAGATAAGTTTCCATAGAGCAGCTTGCCCTGCCTGGGATTTGGCAAGGAGTTTTATTGAAACAATCTGTTCATCTAAGCAGAATTGTGCTGGCGGAATTTTAGCAGAGTTGGATAAAGGACATCCAGAGTCTGGCTTGCTAAGTATTTTCTGGGCTGCTCTTGCAGCCCAGNGGGGGTTGGAGCTGGCTGCTCCTTGTGGTCCCTCCCTACCCTGCCTGATTCTGTGATTCTATTAGAGGCACAAAGCCTGTGCCTGCAGCAGCACGTGGTCATGACTGACATCTTCACTTTCTACTGCACAGACATTGTGTGAAATAAAACCGCAGGGAGAAAACGCACAGCAATGAGCATCTGGGTTAGTTTGTATTGGCAGATTTGTGTCCCTAAGGGTGGCTTATTGATGAAGGCTTTCTAGCTCCTCATGACATAATACTGCATAAGAGCTAGGTCTTGATGCCTGATTTAAGCACTTAGTATTTTCCCTTCCTGCCCAAATTTGTTCATCCAGCTTCTGTTGACTTCTGAAGGAAAACAATCACCATCTTGTGGATATACACCAATAATCAGGGCACAGTAAATATGCCACTGTAGCTCAAGAACACCTTCCAGGGAGCCTGGCTTTCTATAAAGTGATTCTGTCACCCCCTCCTTGGGAAGAGGTTTAAGTTAACCCCTAGGTGGGGTTTCCAGTACAGCTACAATCGCTGCCCTGTCCAAAGGTTTATACTTAGGTCTTTTTCTTTTTTTTCTTTTTCCTTTGGGGTCAGGTTTGCTGAGCAAAGGAGTGAATTCTGAATGGAGGCAAGCTTGGAGGAGAGCTGTGTCAAATATCCCTTCAGACCTATGTTTTGAATAACCTCATAATCCTCCAGAGCTTTGAGACCTGAATTTACTCACGTCCAGGTCCTTTAATGCTAACAGAAATAGTCTAATGACACGATGAAATACCTGGAGAGGGCCAGGATCACTTGGGCAAGAGGTTAAACATCAAAGGGTTAAAAAGCTCTTAACATCAGGTGGAAGGGCTGATTTTTAACAGGCTGCAAATAAGAAATAGAGTTCTCCAGATTTTGCAGGCAGATGAGAAATGAAGGCAAATGTTTCAGTATTTCAGAACACCCTTCCTGGCAAGTAGGAGGCCTTAAGTACTTGCCAGATGTTTTCTACTTGCTTTGGGGGTGTCACTGGTCCAGTTTGCATCATTTTATTATGCAGTTCAGTGCCTGTGCAGACAGATGTCCTGGAGAAACCAGCCTCAGTTCCCTCCATCCGTGGCACTGACAGGGGTGTGGACCCAACCTTTCCTCCTGTTGGTTTTCTCACTGGTGTTAAGTGCAGTGATCTCTACTGATGTGTTGTGTCCTGCTGGAAATGCCTTCAGTGACCGTGGCAGGTTTAACAGGTATAGAGGTAAGACCTTGAAAAGAAATTATAATGCTATCCCCTGCTGCCATAACAGAAAAACTCCATAAAATCTAAATCCTGACATGTCCAGAAGATATTGATGCATGCAGGAGGAGATATTACAGTGGAAAAAAATAATTGAGATTCAACTTTAGCTGGTGGCTGAGACCATAAATGCTTTGAGCTATACTTGATATACTTCAGACACTTCTTCAGTGTTCAGCCTTACACAATTTGTTGTTTTTACTCCAGCAGCTGTTGGCCAATTATTTCCAGAAGCTACCAGAACCAACCTATTCCTACTGTCCTCAGGTGTTTGGTGTAGCACAGCAGAAATCTTCCTCTGGCCTTTGAATTCTTTTTAATTTAATGAGTTACCTGTTGTGGGAAAAGTGCTCCTACAGTCTGAAGAGCTCACCCTAGAGCAGAAGTTTGTTAAGATTCTCCTATGAGACCATAAATGCTTTCAGCTATACTTGATACACTTCAGACAACTCTTCAATGTTCATCCTTACATGATTTGTTGTTCTTACTCCAGCAGCTGCTGGCCAATTATTTCCAGAAGCTGCCAGAACCAACCCATTCCTACCATCCTCAGGTGTTTGCTTGGTGCAGCACAGCAGGAATCTTCCTCTGGCCTTTGAATTCTTTTTAATTTAGTGGGTTACCTGCTGTGGGAAAAGTGCTCCTTCAGTCTGAAGAGCTCATCCTAGAGCAGAAGTTTGCTAAGATTCTTCTGTACAGAGGCACTCGAAGAAATCAGGGAGCAACGTTCCCAGGCGATGGCAGCCTCTGTTTTTCTCTCTGCTCTCTGGAGGCGTTGGCGTTCCTGCAGGATTTGCTCTCCCAGCACCTCAGCAGCTTGCAGATTTGTCTGATTTCACTGTGGTTTCTTTGCAGGGTAAGCTGCCAGTCCTTCTGCTGGGCCAGTCTGCAGACTTGAGGCCGGGAGAGTTCGTGGTGGCCATCGGCAGTCCCTTCTCCCTGCAGAACACAGTGACGACAGGGATCGTGAGCACCACTCAGCGGGGAGGGAAGGAGCTGGGGCTCCGCAACTCCGACATGGACTACATCCAGACCGACGCCATCATCAACGTAGGTCCTGCAGAGCCTCGGCCCCTCCGGAGCACATGGCCTGCACCACTGCTTCCAGACCCTCAGTAGTGATGCAGCTCTGAGGAGCAGGGAGCGTGGTTGCCTTTTCTTTTGTCCCTGCAAATGTGGACATCTGTGGTGCAGCAGCACTGGATGTTATTTAAAAATCCCCCAGGGACCACCCTGAGCACAGTATCTGCCTTGGCCTCAGAGTTCCAAGGGAGGAGGCAGTGCTCTCTGGCACAGAAGTATCTTTTGGAACTCTATCATGTATGCTCAAAAAGAGGCCAAGCTTAGTTTAAGGATTCAAGTTTCTTTCTGCATTAAGGCAAAACAATAGTTTTTGTGCTTCTACTGTATGCCTAGTAAGAAATCTCCACTGACAGCTCCCAGAGCTGTCCTAAAATCTTCTCAGTCGCTAGTGTGGTACTACTAAAAGAAAAAGGCCTTGGCCTTCTTAGCCAGAGATGAAGGGTTAAGCATTTGCAAAGCTCAGCTAAGAGGGGGTGATGTTAAGTGCAGTCAGTGTGCTCAGCTGTTAAGCCACACTGCACATGTTTAATGGTGAAAAAAGCACTGCAGAAATATGTCAGAAGTCTCTTTTCTGGTTTGCTTGGCCTGAGTGAAGAGGTAGATATTAAAACACTTTCTTTTAGATATTAAAACACTTTCTTGCCATGTGTTTATTTGCAGTATGGAAACTCTGGAGGACCCCTGGTAAATCTGGTAAGAGTTTCTTTAAGTTTGCTTAATGTCAAACTCACTCCTTTAAAACACAAACCCAACCAACAGACAGAACCCCCCACACCAGGAATGTGATAAAGAGCTTTCAATATCTGGCTGACTGCACAAAATTCACCTGGTTCTTGCCAAGCACAGGTTTCATTTGGATTCCAGTATTTCAGCTGGTTATGGTTTGCATACTTTCGAGCAAGTGTAATGCCAAATTATAGTTCTTTTTTTAATTATTTTTTTGTCCATGCCTTGCAAAACAGTGAGAAGCACATTTGGAAGCTGAGATGTTTGCCCTTGCTCTGTACCATGCAGCTGTTGCTATCAGTTTTTTTGCCTGCTGAAACTCAGCTTAATGGTACACAAATTTGTTGAATCATAGAATGGTAAGGTTGGAAGGGAGCTCAAAGATCAGCTAGTTCCAACCCCCTGCCATAGGCAGGGACACCTCCCACTAGTACAGGTCACTCAAGACCTCATCCAACCTGGCCTTGAACTCCTCCAGGCACGGAGCATCCACAACCTCCCTGGGCAACCTGTGCCAGTGTCTCATCCCCCTCACTGTAAAGAACTTACAGTGAGGTAATCAGTATCTACCCCTCTCTTTTGAGTCTCACCGAGGGGGTAGCAAAGCCATGCATTCAGCAGGATGTTAAGGTTTATTTGCTGGTATTGTGGAACACTCAGAGCTGCCCTTAGAGCAGTGGTGGATAAGCTCAATTGAAAGCAAGTGAAGCAGGATGCAAAACCTAACTGCTGGGTGAGAGTGCTCCAAGGTGGCCTGCAGAGTTAAACACAGGAGAGGTGATGGAGGTGATGGTCCTCAGGGAGGAACAGCACAAACTGGAAGGAGGACCTAGGCAGAGTTTCTGCCTTGAGGATTTGGCAGGTTTTTTTCCACTGGACTCCACTGCGCAATGTCAACACCATCAAAAAAAATCATAGCTGGGTAGTTTTTATCTGTGATAGGTCAGGGGAGGAAGCCACTGAGATGTCAGGGGTGCTTGAATCATCAGGCGGCAGCAGAGATGCTTTACCTGAATCTCTTGGAGCCACATCACTGGGGAAAGCTTTGGGTTTGGTGAGCTGTCATTTTTCTTCATGCTCTTAGGCAATATTTGCCCAGAATCCGTTGGCACCATCCTTCACAGGGTGCCTGCCGGAATAGCAGACCAAACTTGGCTGTACAGTACCCTGCTCATCTGCTGCAAGCAGGAGAGCTGCCCAGTTCTGATGTCTGCTTTGGTAGTGGCAAGACGAGCATCCACATTGCTTTTCCAGAACCATAGGGCAGAGTTTTATCAATGGACTTCAAATATTAGACTGAAAGAAACCAGCTGGAAAAGTGAAAACCGGCAACAGAGTGTGTCATGTGGAGATGTGTTTGTGACACTGGGAAGAAATCATCCCACTTCTCTTGGAGCTGTCTCACATTTGCTCACCACAACTTCTTTTTCCTCCAGGATGGTGAAGTCATTGGAATTAACACATTGAAAGTTACAGCAGGGATCTCCTTTGCCATCCCCTCGGATAAAATAAAGAAGTTCCTGACGGAATCCCACGACAGGCAAGCTAAAGGTACCGTGAGCCCCCACTCTGAAAGGTGTGACAGCAGTAATGAAGCAGCAAGGCAGCAGCCCTTGGGGCTCTTTGGGCAGGAGCAATGGCTCAAGACCTGTTTTCCTTTCTGCAGGAAAAGCTGTAACCAAAAAGAAATACATTGGCATACGAATGATGTCCCTGACGCCTAGGTAAGTAAGCATGCTGGGTCCTCACCTTTGGCAGCATGGTCACTGCATGCATTTGGATCGAGCTCGTGATCTGCAGACACAACCAGGAGGATGAAGCAGCAGCGTTGCACTTCTGTGGGTGCTGCTGACAGCTCGCGGCCAACTGTTGCTCCCTTTTCCCTCTGCATCTGCTACGTGGTTGGACTCTGCTGTACATTCCTGTGTGGAGCTAGTCTGTCAGCAGCTCCCTGGCTCTTTCTTTTCCTTAATGCTTCAGAAGAGAATAGCTAGTGACTGCTAACCGTGCTGGGACCCTGTCACTCTTGTCTGTCCTGTGGGGCAAGGAGCAAACAGGACAGGATCTTTTCAAGACTTACAGCAGCTACGTACATATGTCCATGGCTATAAAATTATTTTCATTAAACAGTTCACTTAATTTAAAATGAAGCTTTTGTGTGGACTTGCTTATTCGTACTCAGACCAGAACAAAACAACTATGTGATATCACATAGTAACCAGGCTGAGGGAGCTGAGGCTGCTCAGCCTGCAGAAGAGAAGGCTCTGGGGAAACCTTGTAGTGGCCTTCCAGTACCTGAAGGGTCCCTACGAGAAAGCTGGGGAGGGACTTTTTACAAGGGCTTGTAGTAACAGAACAAGGGGAAATGGATTGAAGCTGGGAAAGGGGAGATTTAGGCCAGAGATTAGAAATAAATTCTTTACAGTAGGAGTTGGGAGATGCTGGAACAGACTGCTCAGGGATGCTCCCTCGCTGGAGGTGTTCAAGGCCAGGTTGGATGAGCCCTTGAGCAACCTGGGCGGATAGAAGGTGTCCCTGCCCATGACAGGGGAGCTGGAACTAAATGATCTTTAAGATCCCTTCCAACCCAAGCCATTTTATGATTCTGTGAGCCAGATATTTTCCCACCTGCATGGTCAGAGGTGTCACAAAGTCTTGGACACTGAGAGGACCTTTTCTCAGATGTTCAGGGTCTGCTAGTTCTAAAGCAATGACTAAATCCTTAAATGCCTTCACTCAAACCCTCTGAATCTGTTAGCAGAAATTGGGCTTCTGAAAACTCTCTGCATACCAAAGGTCTAGTAATCCTCTCAGTACTTGTAAGGGTTAAAGCAGATTGTGCAGTGTCACATCGACATGTAGAATGCCTCAGCCAGTGAACTTTAAGTGACCTCACTGAATAAAAATGCTTGGTTTGGGTTGTTTTGGCTTGGGCTTTGCGTTGGTTTTGGTTGCGTTTTTTTTTTTTCCCTTCCAATTTTGTCAAAATACTTTTGTTGCTGTTTCTTCCCTTTCCAGCAAAGCTAGAGAGCTGAAGGATCGCCACAAAGACTTCCCTGACGTTGTCTCTGGGGCCTATGTCATTGAAGTGATTCCAGAAACGCCAGCCGAAGCGTAAGTGAAGCGCAAGTGAAGCGCAGGCTTGGCCCAGAGCCGCTGCGCCCAGGGCGCAATGGCAGAGAAGGTTCCGTGCTTCACCCACCGGCCGTGCCGGGCTGCGTTAGCAGCACTGCCAGCTCCGATGGCTGTTAGCTTGCTGCTGGAAATGAGTTTGTGGTTTAGCCTGGTCCCCGGTGGGCAATAGTGGGAAGCTGTCAGGGTAGTGCAGCGAAGCCCTGCTGCTGCTCCTGGCTCAGAGGTCAGGGACTCGGTGGGCGTCAAAACTCCCTTTGCAGTTTTCTTGGCAAGCGCCTCCAAGACATCTGTTGTACCAGTGCCAGTGCTGAAGGTTGCCTGAGCATGCTCCCCACAGCCCTGCTGCTCACGGCTGGAGGAGGGCGAGGGAGAAGCTTTGCACTCACCTAGTGAAGATGTGTCCACCTCACACCAAGCACCTTGGTGCTGGGCAAACATTGCAGTTCTCTGAGGTAAATCCTCTCTTGGCAGGAGACACTCTTCTGTGTGATGGCTTCGTCAGGAGGCACATTGCTGGGAAGAGCTTTCGGTTCTGGCCAGCTGGTGCTTTCCTTCCTGTAACTCAGTATTTGCTCAGAAGCTCACCTGCTGGTTGGTACTGTGCCTCACCAGGCGCCTGCCTGAGCTACAACTGCTGGGCTGTGGCCACCAACGCCGCTCTGGCTGACTCTTGCTGAAGACACTCCCCTTTCTGACTTTGCTTGACAAAACCACTCAGTAATCCAGAGCAGAAAATGGGAAGCTTCATTCATTTTCTAAAACTAGAGATCATTGAAGAGCAAATCTTGCGGCAACTAAGAGGTGTATGTAGCAGCAAAGACAAGTAGCAGAAAGCTGCTGGGAGTAGGCACCTTATCTTGTAGGAGGGCTGCAGGGGTGACTGAATGATGTCTCTGTGTTGCAGTTTGGATGTCACAGCAAGACCTACAGTGCTAGCTGCCCAGTGTGCTCTCTGAACCACTGCTGTGTTTTGTAGCCCATTCTTGTTGGCAGCACTGCTGCTGCAGCATTAGGGTGTCTGTCTGTAACGGGAAATCAAACCACAGTCACTGTAGGAGTCCTGTAACTGCTCCAGTGCTGGGCTGAGCTCACTGCCTTGCTGTGCAGGTCCAGCCCAAAGGCACAGAAAATCTTGAGGGTGCAGGTAAGAGTCAGCAGAGAGCTGGAAGAAGGGCATTAGAGAAGTAGAGGAAATGCAAGACAATGCAGCTTTGTAACTTGAAGGCAAACTTCAATCAGGAGGCTTCATCTGAAGGGTGAGCAGGCAGTTGAAATATAGCCCATGATGTTTGCTTGTCAGCTCTACTCTTAATTCCCTTGTCCCTGTGGTTTCCCTGTTCTGCTGATTTCCTCTCCAATGCTCACTGTGTAGGCCTGCTGGGTAAGGGATGATAGAGCTGCCATGGTTAGGGGGTCAGAGCAGTTCTGCAGTGGCCTGGCTTGAGTGACCAGTCAGTGGTAACCTGGGATGGTTTCTGCCAGGGCCATGTTCTGCCTTCAGTAGGCAGCCAGACTCCTGCCTGCAGGAGACACCCACGTAAGACCTTTGCTGCGGGCGGAAGAGGCCGATGACTGCTCTGTGGTTTTGTGAAGAAGGATTATGCTGAAGGGCTGAATCATGTCTGATCTAGTTACTTGGTTAACATTTCCATCACTTGGAGCCAGGCATTGTGCAAGACCAGTCAAGATGTTGTGGTCGATGGTGTCCCTCACCACCCGGCTCCTTGGTCCTGTCAGCAGTCTTGGCCAGCTCGGGCAGAGACCTGTGGCCCTGGGCAGAGGGGCCTCATAGTGCTGGCTCCCATTCTGCCCTGCCTTGCTTTGAGTCAGGAGGGCTTTGGTCTTGCTTTGTCTGTGGTGCTGAAGTCAGCAGAAGGGTTTCTGAAGGCTGTGGGCAGCCAGGCAGCAGGAAGGGCACATGTGAGTGTTTGGTGACTGGGCTAGTCGCTGTGTGCCGGTTTTGGCTGGAGTTATGACAGACATAAAACATGAAGATGAGGTGAAGGGGCTGCCAGGGAGCTCTGTGTGGAGAACAGCATGGACGTGGATGTGGGACCCAAATTCCTCACATGCCAACACACAGTACTGCTCAGACTGCTGTGGGTGCGTGAGTGACAGCCTGGAACATTTCCACTCCAAAGTGAGTCACAATTATTTCAAAAGCAAAAGCCTCTGTCTCTTCTACCAGATCAGCATTCGCCTAGCAAAGCTCTGCACTCTCTACCTCGGTGAATTCCAGGGCAGACACTGCAGTATGGTAGACTCCTACCTCCACCCAGTTTGCAAGCTTTCTGCA
The DNA here is from genome assembly GCA_013399055.1 of Ramphastos sulfuratus. Taxonomy (NCBI): domain Eukaryota; kingdom Metazoa; phylum Chordata; class Aves; order Piciformes; family Ramphastidae; genus Ramphastos; species Ramphastos sulfuratus. Next base: position 4,154 of record WBNM01012721.1, on the reverse strand, counting down.
TTGCTTTGTGACCTTCACCACTTCACAAATCCTGCTGTCCTTTTCCATGGCCACTCTGGCTCTGTGCAACTGCTGCTGGGTAGGAACCAGGGTGAGGGGGAAACATCCATCCCTCTTTTTTGTCTTCTTTAAACAGCATTGTGAAGAGAACAGAACGGCATTTGTGGTAATGCATTGCTGCTTTGTCTTTCCAGGGGTGGCCTGAAGGACAACGATGTGATTATCAGCATCAATGGGCAGTCGATCAGCTCGGCCAGCGACGTCAGCGACATCATCAAAAAGGACAGTACCTTGAACATGGTCGTACGCAGGGGCAACGAGGACGTGATGCTAACAGTAGTTCCTGAAGAGATCAACCCCTAAAGCAGAAACATGAGCTGGATTTCATGTTCTCTTTTAACAGCGTTGGACTGCTTCCACTCTCTCTGTGCTGGTACAGGAAACGGTAGACTTCTGACCAACATTCTGCTTCTCAGTGGATTAGTATTGGCCAGCAGAGTAACTTCTGATAGGTTTAAGGTGCAAAACAGTTTAAGTTCACATACTGCAGATGATATTTTGTTGTTGGTTTCTGGTTGTTTTTTTTCCTTCCTGTATTACGTATGCAATGTATCCTCGCTGGCTCTCGCATCCCCTGCTTAACGAACCGACGTCCCCTTCCCTGTGTTGAACAGAGCTTGCCCTTGCTCCCTCTGAGATGTAAACGGAACCCACGCACACAATGTGTGCTGTGCTCTTCAGGTATTTATAGGTTAGCTGTGTTTTAACTGGAAATACCATTGTAAAGGAGTAGTTGGTTCAAATGAAAACACAACTGGGTGGGGGGGGAAAGAAGAAAATAACAAAACCCAACAAAGACAGAAGTTTGGTTTATAAACACAAAGACGTCCCAGCCACGATAACCTTCTGAGGATCCCGTGCAGGACTTTAATACTATGATATTTTCCTAGTGTTATTAAAAGAATTCAACAGTACTGCTTCTCCTGAGTGATTCACTGTGCTTCCCTTTGGGAAGTGTTTCTCTTTGACCAGCACATCTGCCTGGCAGGCTGGCCTGATGGTCTCCTTTAGCTCATTGCAAAGCAGAGGGCTTGTTTTGCAGCCTCTGTATTTGTGCTCTTGTACATCTGCTTCTCTGAGCGTGGCTGGCGTGGGCTTGCCGTGCTGGCTATCACAGACTGCCAGCTCCCAGATGTTCTCCCTTAGTGCCTCAACTGCAGCCTCAGCGGTGCCTGAAGTCTTCTTTGCCCTCTCTGTGGATCACAGATGCTATCCCCTTCAAGTTCTGATACCACTGTAGCCTTTGAGCTCTTTCCAACAGGCTGGCTCCTTCACAACAGTGAGTGCTGGGGGGTGTGAGGTAGGACCTGCCTTTGACTAGGACCAAAGGCAGTCCCCTAACACAGAGACTCATCTTTATATGTCTGACTCAACATGGCCCTGAACAGCCTGATTGAGTTGGAGTTGTCTCTGCTCTCTACAGGCTGGTTGGACAAGCTGACNAGGAAAGCTTTCTGTACTGCAAGAGTGGTCAGGCATTGGAACAGGCTGCCCAGGGCATTGCTGTACTCACTGTCCCTGGAGGTGTTCAGAAAAGGTGTGGGCATGGCAGTTCAGGATGTGGGTTAATGGCCACAGTGGTCTCAGGGCAACATTTGGACTTGATCTTTGAGGTCTTTTCCAAGTGGAAGGTGTCTATGATTCCATCTATGGATGCCCTTGAAGCTTAAATAGTGGAGGAGATTACCTTAGTGTGAAGGCAAACAATCAACTAAATGTAATTGCAGTGTAATTGCACACGGGCAAACACTAAGATCAGCTCTCCCTTTCCTCTCTTGAAATCTGTATCTCAAAGAACAAAGCCAGGGACAACAGAGGAGTTTTGGAGCCTCTCATTCTTAACCATGTTCTTCTTTTGGAAACTGCTTCTTAGGAAAACTCTTCCACCAGTAGCTGGCAGTTTATGACTGCTAAAGGGCTGCAGTCCTTACAGCATGAAATTCTCTAGACCCAGATCCTTGACAGTGCTCCTTCTCCAGCTCAAATACCAGCCCTGCTCCAGCCAGTTTATCCCACCATGGGGAGCCTCTATCCCTGGGTGCCTGTGCCCACCCTTAGTTGGATCAGTCTAAGCTTACACAGTGATACTGTGTGCTGACACTTGACATGACTGAACATCTCATTACAGATTTCCCTGTTCCATCACTCTGGTAAGTCACATGGGTCTGAAAATCTGCCAAGAGATTATGGTGCCAAAGACTGACCATCTGAGTACTTTCTAGCATGAAGGATGCAAAGTAGAATGATCTTGCAGAGCTGCACTGTGAGTTCATCTTACTGATGATGAGTAAAGTTTCAGCTTCCTGTTGAATTGTATCTTATTTTGCAGGCCATCCATCCCCTGTGTAAAGAGTAGTGTGGTGCCATGCAGCTGGCAGAAAAAAGGAATTTAAAACCCACCTGCCTTTATGCAAGACAGAAGGAAGAATGAGGGTGGTGAAACACTGCCTCAGGTTGCCCAGAGAGGTGGAAGATGTCCATCACTGGGAACATTCCAGGTCAGGTTGTCTGGGGCTATGAGCAACTTGGTCTAGTTGAAGATGTCCTTGATTACTGCAGGGGATTTGGGCTGGAGGACTTTTAAAGGTCCCTTCCAACCCCAACCATTCTGTGATTCAGTGACTCTCTGCACCTAACTCAGCTAGCAAAAATTAAGCTAAATCCCCAAAGCCAGGAAATCATCTTAAAACTGAAGTCATTTTCCATTTGCCTTTCTATTTCAAAAATTGTGGTTGCACAATTTACAAAGTTGATTGGTTCTGTTAGTTGCTGTTGTTTGCTGTTGTGGTCTCTCTAAGCAAAAAAACACCTTTTTTTTTTTGTTGTTTTTTGCTTGTTCTCCAGCTAGCTGGTTTGGGTTTACCAGTGGTGTCTTTGCACTGGCAGCTGGCACAGCACATCGTGGATGCAATGCCTTAGCACCATGACTCTGTGTGTGTGTGTGTGTGTTAGGAGACGGGCAAATGAACTTCTGCAAACCACTCCCCAGTGTTGCTGGGATGAGCAGCTGAAGCAGGCTGAGGTGAGGAGTGGTTGTGGCAAGCTGTGTCAGCTCATATTTAAAGTACAGGAAGGATTTTCTGTGCAAAGGCTGCCCTGAATAATCGCTTGGTCCAGTTTACTAACAGAACTGGAGCAGGCTCCTTTCTCTGCCTCCCTTCCAGTCCTTTCACCATTTTATTCACATTTACATTCACTGAAGTTTGTGGCTGCTATTAAACCAGCCAGGCTTGTGACAGCACCGAATCTGGCCCTGCCCTTGCATTTTTGCCTGCTCCCTTGCCTTCATTTGAAACCCCACGGAAGGGCTGAAGCATCACTACCTGAGACTAACCCATCCCATCCTCTGATCTCCAAGGTAAGGCTGCAAGTGCAGACCTTCTCCAGCTGCCGACCCTCCTGCAGCACTTGCATTAGAAGTGAAATTCTGAACCATACTGCTCGCCCCTGCCGAGTTTCTGGGGCAGGTGGCACACTTGAGGCTGCAGTCTCTCGTTGCTGGGTGCCAGACAGCTGCTGCCAGGGGAGCCGCAGCCTTTTCCCTCCGGCGTGGAGCGGATGGTACAGGGCACAGCGAACCTGTGCCAGCCCCACAGCGCCCTCTAGTGGGCTGCGGAGCGATGCGCACTGCTGCCGGCCGCTGCCGGTCAAGGGTTTGAAAGCACTTTTCTGCTTCGTCTTGTTTGGAACTCGTCCCTTTGCAGCAGGTAGCCGGAGCCGCGCGGATCCTGAAACACGCTTAGCATTTACTCTTCTCGTATCCATCTGTGGAAGCCTCCTTGGCATAAAAGTTTGTCTCGAGCAACTCCCTTCTCTGCTGCTCGCTCTTTGTATTCAAGCGACCATCGCAGTCGTGGAACAGGAGATTATGGTTCAGACACTGCCTGAGTGCCTGCACCTGTGCCAGCTCAAGTCTGTTGCTGCCACCTTCACAAGTGGCCCTGCACAGATCAAGGTGGGACAACAGTCACCCAGAACACTGCGTTCTGCAATCACCTGAAGGCTGTGTGCAGGCAGCCGCAAGACAGAGCATGATGGTTTGGGTGTGCAGCGCAGGGAGGTGTAGCATTCTGCGGCGGCAGGTGGCGAGCAGA
>WBNM01012717.1:14419-24608 GCA_013399055.1 Ramphastos sulfuratus | reverse complement strand
TATGATTCTATGATATGAAAACTCTGTAAAGAGTCGGTCTGAGCCTTAGTTCCTTAAAAAAGGACAACCTGGGGAAAAAACATTAGAAAGAAATGGTGGCTTGGAGACAATAATTTATGTACCTGCTGTCTTATTGCTGACAGAGGTAAACAAGCTTCTCATGAATGGTTCCAAGGAAAATAGAGTTACAGCTCCTGTTACAGCAAAGTCTTTTGTATGTTCATAGATCTATGGAATTCATAGAATTTTTGGGTTGGAGAGTTACTTAAAGATCATGTAGTTCTGACCCCCTCTGTCATTGTCAGGGGCACCTTCCACTAAACCAGATTGCACAAGGCCTTATCCAACATGGCCATAAACACCTCCAGGGAGGGGGCAACCGCAACATCCCTGGGTAACCTGTTCCAATGTCTCACCACACTATAGAGAATCTCTTTATAATGTCTGCTTTAAATTTACACTCCTCAAGCTTCTATCCATTCCCTTTTATCCTATTACAATAAGTCCTTATAAAAAGTCCCTTCCCAGCTTTCTTATAGGTCCCTTTCAGCTCTCACCAGAGCATTTTCTTTTCCAGGCTGAACAGCATTAACTCTTGTAGCTTGGTCCCACAAAGGAGGTGCTCCGGCCCTCTATCATCTTCATGGCCCTCCTCTAAACCTGTTCCAACAGTTTGAAGTCCTTATGCTGGGGACATCAAAACTGGATGCAGTACTCCAGGTGGGGCCTCATAAGAGCAGAAGAGCAGAATCAGTTTCCTCATCTTGCTAGTCAGAGTTCACTGGATGCAGCTCAGTACGTGGTTGGCCTTCTGGGCAGCAAATACATACACATTACTGGCTCATGTTGAGTTTTTCATCAGCTGACACACCCAAGTCCCTCTCCTTGAGACTGATCTCAAGCCACTCTTCACCCAACCTATATCTGTGTGGGACTGTCCCAACCCAGGTGTAGGACCTTGCACTTTTCCTTGTTGAACTTCACAAGTTTGGCTTGGGCCCACCTCTCAAGCATGTCCAAGTCCCTCTGGTTGCCATCCCTGCCCTCCAGTGTGTCAGCTGCACCACATAGCTTGGTGTCATCTACAAACTTGCTGCATTCAATCCCACTGTTCATATCCCTGACAAAGACACTAAGAACGCTGGTCCCAGTACCAACCCATGATGGGTGCCACTTCATCACTGGTCTCCATTTAGACATTGAGCTGTTGACCACAACTCTCAGAGTGCAGTTGTCCAGCCAATTCCTTACCCAGTGAGTGGTGGACCCCTCAAAGTCCATGCTTTTCCAGTCTGGTAACCAGGATACCCTGTGGGACAGCATCAAACACTTTACACAAGTCTGGGTAGATGACATGAGTTACTTTTCCCTTATCCACTGATGTAGCTCCATCATAGAAAGCCACCAAGTTCCTCAGGCATGATTTGCCCTTGGTGAAGCCATGTTGTTTTCCACCAATACCCTCCTCTTCACTTTCTGCCTGCCTTAGCAAAGCCTTTACGTCATCTGCTCCATGATCTTGCCAGTTTCAGAGGTGAGACTGACTGGGCTATAGTTTCCAAGATCTTCCTTCTTTCCATTTTTGAAGATGGGGGTGGGGGGGGGGTGGTAATGTTTCCCCATTTCCAGTCAGCAGAACTTCACTAGAGTGTCATAACTTTTCAACTATGATGGACAGCAGTTTGGCAACTTCATCTTCTGGTTCCCTTAGGACTCGTGTGTTTATCTCATCAGGCCCCATGGACTTGTGCACCTTCATGTACTTTAGATGTGGTGTCATTAAGTAATGTAGAGACTACAAAGCCACTATATATTTTACAGCTGGTGAAATCTACTCTGTGTCCTGTCCTTAACATCCTTCAGTAGTGCTGTTCCACATCTCTGTTCACTACAGGCAGAGACGTAGTTGTACTTATTAGCTAAAGGTGATGCAGAGATGCTCCAACCAGCTCTGGTAATTTCATCCATGAAAAAGAACAAATACATCAACATTGACTTAATAGTCTGGCCCAGTACCAAAGCTGCCCTAAGTTACAAAATCTATTGTATTAAATATTCAACATGGAGACCTCTATTTTTACACACTATGACAGTAAGAAAAAATACTATGAAGTTATGGTATAAACATGATATAATATACAAATATTAAATTTAGATTGTCACTAACCTGGCAACTGTATTCATGTTTATTGCATTAGGTGGATATGGACAACCATATTTTTCCTCTCTGTGTACTTTCAGCATTGATTATATGTAATAGGTAAAGTAAGCAGCTTAGGCATAGACCTCCACATTGGCTCTAATGACTTCCAGAAGCCATCTCACACAAGCGATATGTATGGAGTCCTTCAGCAAATCTGTATCAGATGTCAGGTGTCTTTTGTAACTGTTTCCACATTTAACCCAGTAGATCACTATGATCTCAGACAGGTCATTTAATCTCTCTTTCTGTTTCATGTTCACACATTAATGGACCTGAATGAAACTGCAGTGAAAGAGAAAATAGTTTGCTATTATTCTGAAATATCCCTGCATTAAAAACATTTAACATAATGATGCCATAAAAGAACTGATGTAGGACTGCCGTGAAGCTGGAACACAGATTTTTGTGATCAAATTGCCTATATTACTTAGATGATACCTTGAGGGTGCTTCCTGTTTATGAGGTGATAACCATTTCCTAAGCTATATAACTCCCAGGTTTATTATGCAAGGACACAAATATTCCAGCATAGCAGCAAGAGCACTTAAGGCATTACATAAAAAAATTGGTCCTTCTTTTTGTAGTCAGTTGTACCCTTCTTGATTCTCACACCACTGCCACAGTTTCTAGTTTCTCCTTATTATTCACAATTTAGAGAACACAAAAAGGGACAGATTTTACTTTATGTACGATCTAAGAGGTCCAAGATTCAGAAGTGCAAGTTTTGCTGGCAGAAGAAAACCTGTGAAAAAATCCATCTATTACTGAATATAGAAATTTGCAATTAAAGGACCTGATCCTTTAGCACTGTGAGGGAGATTTGCAAAACCAGCTTTTACATAGCATAAGTATGGGCACAGTCCAAAGCCATGAGCTTTAACAAGTCCAAGTTCTGCACTTTGGCCAGAACAACCCCGTGCAGCGCTACAGGCTGGGGACAGAGTGGCTGGAGAGCAGCCAGGCAGAGAGGGACCTGGGGGTGCTGGTTAACAGCTAAGTGAACACAAGCCAGCAGTGTGTCCAGGTGGCCAAGAAGGCCAATGACATCCTGGCCTGTATAAGGAATAGTGTGGCCAGCAGGACCATGGAGGTCATTCTGCCCCTGCACTCAGAGATGGTTTGGCCACACTTTGAGTACTGTGTCCAGTTCTGGGCCCCTCAATTTAAGAAAGATTCTGAGGTGCTTGAACATGTCCAGAGAAGGGCATCAAGGCTGGTGAGGAGACTGGAGCACAGCCCTAGGAGGAAAGGCTGAGGGACCTGGGGTTGTTCAGCCTGGAGAAGAGGAGGCTCAGGGCAGACCTCATTGCTCTCTACAACTACCTGAAAGGAGGCTGTAGCCAGGTGGGGGTTGGTCTCTTCTGCCAGGCACCCAGGAACAGAACAAGACACAGCCTCAGACTGCACCAGGGCAGGTTTAGGCTGGATGTTAGGAAGATGTTCTTTGCAGAAAGAGTGATTGGGCATTGGAATGGGCTGCTCAGGGAGGTGGTGGAGTCACCATTCCTGAAGGTGTTTAAAAGGAGGCTGGATGTGGCACTTAGTGCCATGGTTTAGTTAGTTAGAAGGTGTTAGGTGATAGATTGGACTCGATGATCCTAAAGGTCTTTTCCAACCTGGGTGATTCTGTGATAAGTAGATAGGACTGATTGCAACTTCCCACTTTAATCTGAATATCATTGCCTGATGAGTCAAGTCAATATTTATAAAATAATTCTATCTGGTGAAGCCTATGATGTTTCTGGTTTGGAGATAAAGGTGTTTTCTAGAAAGAATGTTTTAGTCTCAAGAATTCTTGACCTTTTACAGTTATCAGCCTTTCAGGAAAAATGCATACAATGTGCATAATTTCAGTGGACTTGGCAAAGATTTTTCATAGAAGTATCTTACTTTGTAAGTTCAGTTGGGGGTTCTAGTGGATGAAAGGCTGACCATGAGCCAGCAATGTACTCTGGTGGCCAAGAAGGTCAATGCAGTTCGGGGTGGATTAGAAGGGATGTGGTTAGTAGGTCGAGAGAGGTTCTCCTTCCCCTCTACTCTGCCCTGCTGATGCTGCATCTGGAATATTGTGTCCAGTTCTGGGCCCCTCAGTTCAAGAAGGATCTCAGGGAACTGCTTGAAAGAGGCCAGCTTAGAGCCACAAAGGTGATCAAGGGGGTGGAACATCTTCCTTATGAGAAGAGACTGAGGGAGCTGGGGGTCTTCAGTTCGGAGAAGAGGTAACTGAGAGGTGACCTCATTTATGTTTATAAATATGTGCAGGGTGAGTGCCAAGAGGATGGAGCCAGGCTCTGCTTGGTAATGCCCAATGACAAGACAAGGGGCAATGGGTAGAAGTCGAGGCATAGAAAGTTCCATGAAAACAAGAGAAAAAAAAATTTTTTCACTGTGAGGGTGATGAAATACTGGAATAGGCTGCCCAGGGGGCTTGTGGAGTCTCCCTCTCTGGAAATATACAAGACCCATCTTGATGCATTCCTGAGTGATCTGGTATAGGTGATCCTGCTCTGTCACAGGTGTTGGACTAAATGATCTTTTGAGGTCCCTTCCAACCCCTAACATTCTGTGATTCTGTGCTTCTGTGAAAATTGAAACTAAGTTGCTAGACAGCCCATACCAATGGCAATATTGATGACCATCCTTACTGGACTTCAGGGAAAGCACCTGGAAACATCATAGGATGTGAAGATCAAACAGATGGAACTGGACTCTTTTACAAGATTTTATAAGATTCAATGAGTATAAACTCTAACACAGGAGGTTTCAATTAAACTCATGAAAAAGCTTTTCTTTGAGTGTGATAAAGCATGGGAACAGGATGCCTAAAGAGGTTGTGGAGTCTCCTCTGAAGACTTTCAAAACCTTCCTGGAGTCATTCTCACGCAACCTGATTTACCAGGGGAGTTGGTCCACATGACCTCTGAAGGTCCCTTCCAACTTTCAATATTCTGTGATTCTGTGATCACTGCATGTCTTCTGTGGTCTGCCATTCTGCCCACAGAAAGGTCTGGACAGGAGACATTCATCCTTTCTTTTTGTAAAGGGATGGATGTCAAATGCCATTCATGTTTTGGAGGCTCTGCTGTAGTTGTCTCATAGACAAACACAACACAAGATACAAAACCCAGCTGCAGCCTGTCAGTTCACTTTAATACTTAGCATCAAGAACTTAAACAGTGGTGTTTGTGTCTAATACCATGTATAATTATTCACCCTTTTGCTGTGTCTGTATTTCAGGGAAACAGAAAACAAACAAGAAAATTTCTTCCTGCTTCACCCTAGTATGAATTTCAGTCTTTTAAGTTATGCCAGTAAAGGAAGTTTTGGTTTTTTCTTTCCCTTTCCTTCTTTCTTTGAGAATGTAGAAATTAAAGGTTACTCCTCCCATCTTTTTAAGTTGCAGGACACGAAAATTTAGGGCAGATATTTGTTCTCATGGTAGACTTCCTTCTCAGCATGCAGTAATATGAAACCGAACACTCATTTGATTATAAATTCACTCAAAGGAATTGTAGAAAGAATTCCCCACAGCAAGTGTCTGGAAAGCTCAAGCTGTCTTAAATTGAAACCTAAATCATTCTCTGTTAACAATAGTTTTCCCTTAAGAAATACACCTGCCAGGTTAGCTTCCATGTGGGGCATGAGACCTGAAGACCACAGGCAATAAAGTTACACTCAGATGCATTGGCTGCTCTGCTCCTTCGCTTCTTAAGTAGACTGCCAAGACACTTCAGCATCAGACACAGGATCTGAGTCTAAGTCAGGCAGGTAAAATTTCAATTTCAGCTGTCAATGCTGATAGAGAAAAACAGCAAAAAAGGCATAAAAGATATTGCATTAGAACAGGAACTTGTCCTGATAAAATATGAACTTATCCCAGTGACCATCTGTTTTATGTTTAAGCTTTCTTTCTTTTTTTTTTTTTTTTGGCAAACCTGAAATGAACAGTAGTGTTTCCAAATTTCCTATAATGAACTTTGATACTATATGCTAACTCAAAATATGAAAGAGGGAGTTCAAATCTAGAAGGTTTTTGTGCTACAGACAGCCTGTGTTCTGTGTCATTAGCTTTGAGAGCCATTATACTGCAATGAATAAGGGTAAAATTTAATTTAGTTCCAGCACCCTGTCTGTGAATATTGTTGCACAGAAGCCTGGTGCTGTTCAGGCAGACTGTTGCCTGATTTTGAGAGCTGGACTGATGAAGTAAGCAGAAAGAATTGAAGGAACCTTCATAGAGAAGTGAATAATCATTGTGCTGGCGTTCCAAGATGTAAGCTCACCCAGAAAAGATCATAAAGCAGGAGTTAAGCAATTCATAAGAAATAAGGAAGACTTATCTGACATAACGAGTTGCTGCACAACTTTTAAGGTGCAATTAATCTAATTGTTATATGCACATTCACAGTAGGTCAGAGAATTTACCCTAAAGTGCTCAGTTTTCTCCAGAGATAAATACAACCTAATGGTATTAATTCAGAGGTAATCATCTCCTGTAAATATAATGAATACCAGCATTAGTATCTACACTGTAGAACACATTGATTTACAGGTTTAGTTTACAGGTATTTGGGCATTTTTTTTCTTCATTCCAACAATTGTATTACATTTCTTAAGAACAATTTGGTTTATAGATTCACAGGATAAAGGTCCTCAAACCTGTGAATTATACAGCATCAAGTTTGTGGATGAAAAATAAGTATCAATTATTTCCCACAGCTAAAATAAATTAGTTTAAAATATGAAAATATACATGCCCATATATATATAATATGTATATTATTAGCCTGTATATTATATAATGTATATGTAATATACAGGCTAACCTGTGAAAGAACAGTAGGTCCCAGTAATGCAAAGGAAAAAATTATATATGCATATATAGAATCATAGAATAGTAAGGTTGGAAGGGACCTATAATATATATAGCTACAACAGCAAGCTTTCTAAAGGCACACAAAGGAAACATGAGTGCAGTTTGCTTCAGAAAAGGCACATCAGGAGAAATAACAAACGTATACAAAATAATTGGTTATTTAAAGAGACTGCACAAAGCTTCTTTCCATGTGAAGGACTGCCCAGGAAACTATTGTGGTGGGCCTAAGCAGGCCAAAATAGGCTTATACAAGTCCTGGCTTGCCAGACATGTTTTTCTGCTTTCCCTCTCTCTGTTTTGGGGAGACGCAACCATGGGAAAGAGGACAAAGAACCTGGAGCCACTGAGTCTGGGGACTTCCTTTTCAGCCTGCAGTAAACAAGGTACGCAGGCTCAGCTTGTGCATGCCTTGTGCAGGGCCTGTGTTCTTCCCTAAAAAGTGTAAAGCAAACCTATGGCTTCACCTAATATGGTCAAGCTTGGCTAACTGCCATTCTGATTGGCTATTCTGTGTCCAAAGGCCCATTAGTCTCTGGCTGTATGGATAAAGGGAGATGAGCAGGGAGCACAGTGTGCTCTGCCATTACAAGATGCGCTCTGCTATTATATGTGTGCTCTGCCATTGTATCTGCTCTTTCTTCGTAATCCTACTACCTTATTGCATCCTGAGCTGTGTGGAACTCCAGCGACCAGGAACAGGCTCTAAATGTCTCCACACATTCAGCCTGCACAGCCAGTGTGACATCGTGCTGAGACTGCACACCACAAGACATCCTGCCTGCACCTGAAAGCCTCCTGCCAAGACAGGAAGTCCTGGAGTTAACGCAGATCATCCAGAGAGTCAGGACCAGGTCAGAGATTGTCTGCATCCTTTCTCCAGCCCCCAGAAGCCTGGAGAACTCCAAAGCCCCTAACGACTTTGAGACCACCAACAGCAACTCCGCCACGAGCTTTGGGTACTGTCAGATAATATTTTTGTGAGTAAATACTCAAAGCTTCCTGTAATCACTAATTGCCTTCTGCCATCAGCAGAAAGGAGCTCCTTCAATCCATCTAGTGGGCAAGCAGAGTACTGACCGCAAGCAGTGCACTGACAGGAAAGCCTTCTCTGACAGTTCAACCGGGTTCAATTCATATTATANCTCCAGGTCTAAGTCAAGGTCCGAGTCCAAGTCCGACGCTGGCAGTCAGTGGCTGGCAGTCAGTGGCTGGCAGTCCGTGGCTGGCAGTCCGTGGCTGGCAGTCTGTGGCTGGCAGTCCATCTTAAAGCCCTCTCAAAGTCCCCCGTAGCAGTCTCCGGCAGTCTGCTCAAAGTCTGCTCCAAGTGCCCTCCAAGTCTCCCAGATAATGTGTCCCATTGCCATATATATATACTGGGGCGATTTGCTCTCCCCCATTCAAGCCTGCGGGGGTGGAGCGAGGTACTTGACATCTACTCCTTTCACATTCCAAACCCCAGAGGTGGGCGGGAGCAGAACAGTTTCACACCCCATTCAAACCTTCTGTGGGGCAGGGACTTGGGCGTGCCCCGCCACACTTGCACACAGAGAGCAAGACTACAATTAGAAGTTATTTTTTTCCTAAACTGTTCATTTGGCTTAGGAGGCCAAGACCCTTCTGACAATTGGTATCTTCAAAATGGAATGTAGAGTTGGACTTTCTGTGGCAGCTCTTTCACTTGCCTAGGTACAAGTCAGACACAATAACTACAGAGCCTCAGCTCTGCATCTGCATTATGTGAGGTTTCAGTTTCTTGAGAATTCCTACCTAAGGGCCAGCTATGCCAGCAGAGGCACTGTGTTAGGTTGGCGTAGTTACTGGAAATATCAGCCTTTTTCCCTCATAAACTTGAAGATATGGAATAGTGTTTCTGTAGGGAGATGAAGACATACTTTTTGGTAGTTTGATACCTATGTTAAAAGGTCCTACTTACTGTGGAGAGTAAGAAGATGGAGAGCTGAATCTGATAGAGATATTCTGTATAATCAAGAAGGAGATGTAAAGACTGGGAGTGCCTAAATGAAATTTCACCGGGGAAAAACCTCTTTCTTTCCCCTGACTTTAAGTGGAGCCAAAGGTGACCACATTATAGAGCTCTACAATATTGTTGGATACATCCCACATGAACTATTTTTGAAAGTAGGACTCTGGGTTTCTTTTTGTCAGTCACAAAAGCATTAGGAATATAATTCGGGAACTGCTTTGGTTATTTTATTTTCTTGCTAATGAGTTCCATTTTCTGAAATGTACTTTCAAATCAATTTCTTTCATTAGTCCTTTAAAGTAAATATAATATTTGTGGAAAGCAATTATTCATTGTTGGTAGAACACATGTAAATGATCATTCTTGTGTTTAAATTAGATTTTAAATTATTTGGTAACCGAGGGATTGCACAATATTACTGGCTAATGACATTAAGAAAGAGAGGTTTCTGCTTCAAGAGACAAAAGCATAGGCAGTCATAGTCAAGGCAGCAGAGAAAATGACTGTCATCATCATGAATGATGAATGAAAGATGAATGTTATCATCAACATGGGCCTGCAGTGTGTGCGTGCAGCCCAGACAGCAACCGAGTGCTGGGCTGCAGCAAGAGCAGCGTGGCCAGAAGGGCAAGGGAGGGGATTCTGCCCCTTTGCTCTGCTCTCATCAGATCCCATCTGGAGTATTGTGTACAGTTCTGGAGCCCCAGCACAGGAAGGACATGGAACTGTTGGAGTGGGTCCAGAGGAGGCCACAAAGATGCTCAGAGGGCTGCAGCAGCTCTGCTGTGAGGACAGGCTGAGAGAGTTGGGGCTCTGCAGCCTGGAGAAGAGAAGGCTTTGAGGAGACCTTAGAGTAGCCTTCCAGTATCTGAAGGGGGGCTACAGGAAGGCTGGGGAGGGACTATTGACAAGGTCTTGCAATACCAGGACAAGGGGCAATGGGTTTGAACTGGCAGAGGGGAGATTTAAACTGGATGTTAGGAGGACATTCTCTGCAGTGAGGGTGGTGAGACACTGGCACAGGTTGCCCGGGGAGGTTGTGGCTGCTCCCTCCCTGGAGGTGTTCAAGGCCAGGTTGGAGGAGGCCTTGAGTGAGCTGTACTAGTGGGAGGTGTCCCTGCCTATG
>WBNM01012716.1:29936-41214 GCA_013399055.1 Ramphastos sulfuratus | reverse complement strand
ATTCTATGATTCCATGATACAGACTGGTTGCATTAAGCATCTCTTCTGACCGTACAAAATCCCTCCATAACTCGAGTTAGAGGGCTAAGAGCTCTCTAACTCGAACAATTGTACTGTGCAGAGGTGGATCCCAGTCCTGAACTCTCAAAGCCTCAGTGGCTCCCTCCTCAGAAGTGTTTGGGTTTCACAGAAATCATGCCTTGCAGTGTGTCCTCTCTCTAAGCTCACCTTCTCTCCATCACACTGCTCTCCACAAGGTCACTCCTTTACGGCTTGGCCATGAACAAAAGTTTCATCTGCTGCTTTTGACCCTCAGCATCATCTTAGTTATTGCAGTGATTTTCTCTAAGTTTAAGTGGCTTGAACTTAAAAGGCAATTTTGTGGGTGAGGTACGAGGAGAGGCCAATCGAATTCTCTCTGCCATCTTCATTTTCTCACAGGTTTCCAGGGAAATAAAGGGACGTGGAAAGATTTGTCATCATTTTTACTCCACAGCCCAGGTCAGAGCAAACTCAACCTGACAGATTGTCTGTGCCCAGGTGTGGGAGGGCTTTGAAGAGGTCTCTCAATATTGCATTAAAGCTGGCAGAGAGAGAGTTGACCCTGAAGTAGCTCTTTAACTCCCAGATCATGGAAAAAGTGACACTTTTTTGTACATGTTTTGCAGGGTTATGAGGGCAAGGGCTGTGCAAAAGGGCAGGTAGATTAATGTGAGCCTCAGACAGCAAATTGTGTGAGAAGCCAATTTTGATCCATTTTGTCTCCTACAAAGACAATGCTGACATGATTCAGTGCTGGGAGTACTGGGCTTGCTCTGGCAGCATTGCCTCAGCACCCCTCCTGCTGCAGCTGACTTCTTCCCCTTCCCAAGACACCTCCAAATTGGATGCAGTGTTTATTAGGGCTCTTAGAGTTTGGTTGCTGGACCAACCCAAAAGAGGGAACTCCTGCAGTGTTCATTTGTGCCCCCAGATAGAGCAGCTGGTTTCAGCTTCATTTCTGTGGTGCACAATGTTGTAGCCATGAGGAAAAAAATCTTAGCTGTAAGAGTGGTCAGGCAGTGGAACAGGCTGCCCAGGGAGGTGGTGGAGTCACTATCCCTGGAGGTGTTCAAGAAACCTGTGGACATGGCACTCCAGGACATGGGTTAGCGGGCATGGTGGTGTCGGGGGGATGGTTGGACTGGATGACGTCAGAGGGGTTGTTCCAGCCTTAATGATTCCATGACTCTATGCTATGTTAGCAATTGTGCTTTAAGACAGAAAGAGGAGGGAAAAGCAAGTGGCACAAGGAGGAAGAACCAAACTGAGTTTGCAGTTCTCATGTAAACTTTAGAAACCTGTAGTATTGCTGGCCACAAATTTGAGCACCTTTGACTAGCCTGCCTAGGAGTGGCTAATAAAAGGATCAGAAAAACCAGGGAGTCAATAAAGCTGCCAGAGCTCTTTCCTCCTACCACACTGTATTTCACATTTACTCTGTGCTCCTCTCTACTTCCCAGTACTTCAATAAAGCAGGGAAATGGCCAGGCTGAAAGCTGGGCTGGAGAATTTACTCCTCACACATTGCTAAGCACTGCTGCAGAGATTTAGCAGATGTCTAGACAGGGATCCATGTTTAAACTGAAAATTAGAATCCTGCATAAATTAGAGTAGTGTATAAATGAGAATAGTGCATAAAGGAGAATACTGCATTCAAGAGAGTCCTTCCTGTGGGTGCTCATGTTCATGAGGATCAGGACCCCCTCACTCCTCTCAATTTAACCTCAGTGCAGTTTCAGGGGTTTTACACTGATGACTTTCAGAAGCAGGAAAAAAAAAATAAAGTGGTTCATTAATATGTATGAATAGCATCCTTCAGGTTTTTATGTCATTATCTAGGTAGTTAAGACAAAAACCCAAACCAAAAGCCTGAAGATAGCCTTTTCAAATGCTTAAGGGTTTGATTTGGAAGGTACTCTGTGAGCTCCCCATTTCTGGAAATGCTGCTTGGGATAGTTCTTTATACCATGGCAAATAATTAATCAAACTTCATACTTTTTAGTGTGGAGCTAGATAGAGATGGGAAAGGAGAAGTGAGATAAGAGCCCTGAATTCAAATGAATGTTAGCAGGCTGTCCCTGCACACATATCAGATGTGGGTACTGTTGAGTTGATGACAGATGTTGAGCAGCCAGTGAGCCAGCAGCTGCTTCCTTTCTGAATTCATCTTTATCTCTTCAGTTTCTTTTGACTGTCCAAGGAAAGCAGTATCACACTTCAAAACTGTTCCAGAAATCCTGGGCTTACTCCCAGCTTGCCTCAGTCCTGTCCATAGCAAAGACAAGCAGACCTCACAAGACAGAAGTCTGTGCTTTGGTCAGGGAAAAGACAGAGAGAGAAATGGAATCAGCTCTTCTACAGGTGTTGCCAGAAGCCAACCTTTTTTATTTGCAGTGGAGTTGTGCTTAACCATAGACATGTACATGGCTGGCAGACCTGTCTCTGCACTTGCTCTTGTCAGATGCCATCCTCCTTTCATGTCCTTTATTCAGCAGGGAAAGAGCCTGCTCTGCTTTGGCAGGAAGAGTCTTTTTGGAGGTGGCACCTACAAGGTGACACCTTTCTAACCTTTCTTTTCTGAGATAACATCAAAGTAATGATTGTCCTAGCTCCACTTGGAGTCCTCTACTGCTAGGCAAAGCAGACACTCTTCTTAGAAAATAAGTATGAGGCAAGAGCTCCCATTTTGCTTCACAGAAGAATAGATTCACAAGCTTTTAGATCATAGATGGTAGGGGTTGGAAGGGACCTCTGGAGATCATTGAGTCCAGAGCAGGGTCACGTGGAGCAGGTCACAACTGACAGGCTTCCCAGGATCTTAGTGCCATTTGTAGAAGGACTGCACAGGTTATTTTAGCTTTCTTTCCAGTACCACTGGTTGCTAAGGCAATCTCTAGCTGAGCGTTGCTGGGACCCTGCAGCTGCAGAGGCAGGGCAGAAGGGGTTGCCTCTCTTCCCTCCTGCCATCTGTAAGCAGGTCGGTTTTTAACTTCCCATGGCCAACCAGATCTGTGTGTGAGTGAAGCAGGGGACAGCTCTTACTCTGACAAATCCTCTCGGCAGGAAAGTTCTCAGGGAAGCAGCAAGCTCTCCTGGAAGCACAGATAAGTGGGAGAGTGAAGTGATTTTTTGATGGCTAAAAAGAGCTAACACAGGGAGTGGGAGAAGAGAGAGAAACACAAATCTGATTAGTCCATGTGACCCAGGCTGCTGCTCGGGTGGATTCAGGGCTTTGAGCAGACCCTTTGTGCATCCTTTACCCTTTGTGTGTGCTTTACAAACTGCCTGCTGGTGCTGGCAGTTCCCTGCGCTGACACTGCGCTGCTGTTTGCCTTAGCGGCGCTCCTCAGCCTGATGCTTTCAGAGGCTGCACAAGCAGAGGCTTTGTTTTGGATGAGCTCTTCCTGTGTGTCTTTGATAGCTAAACATCGGGCTGAGTCTTTGTCGTGGTTTAACCCAACGGGCAGCTAAACCCCACGGAGACACTCGCTCACTCCACTCCCCCTCCCCCGCCGTGGGATGGGGCAGAGAATCAGAAAACAAGTAGAACTCCTGGGATGAGGTAGAGACAGTTTAGTAGGACAGAAAAGGAAGGGGAAATAATGATAGCTATAAAAGAACAGATGAAGTGAGTGATGCACAATGCAGCTGCTCATCTCCAACTCTCTGATACCCAAGCAGCAACCCACCACCCCTGGCCAACTCCCCCCACTTTTATTCAGCATGGAATACCCCTTTAGGCAGTTGAGGGGCAGCTGTCCTGCCTGTGTCCCCTCCAAGCTACTTGTGCCAACCCCCAGCCTCCTCCCTAGCAGGGCAGTATGAGAAGATGAGAAGTCATTGATTTGGTGTGAAGCACTGCTAGGCAGCAACTAAAACATCAAGGTGTTAGCAGCAGCATCCTAAAGCCAAAACACAGCCCTGAAGCAGCTGCTGGGAAGAAAATTAGCTCTGTCCTAGCCAAACCCAGCATAGTCTTGAATGAGATCTACAAATTCTAACTGTGGGACTGTAAAAAAATTCTGAAGGACTGTAGAAAATAAATAACTTCTTTTCACAGACTGCAAGATTAGTATCTGAAGGGGGCCTACAGGAAGGCTGGGGAGGGACTATGGACAAGGTCTTGCAATGACAGGACAAGGGGCAATGGGTTTGAACTGGCAGAGGGGAGATTGAAACTGGATGTTAGGAGGAAGTTGTTTGCAGTGAGGGGGGTGAGACACTGGCACAGGTTGCCCAGGGAGGTTGTGGCTGCTCCCTCCCTGGAGGTGTGCAAGGCCAGGTTGGATGAGGCCCTGAGTGGCCTGTGCTAGTGGGAGGTGTCCCTAGGGGCCTATGGCAGGGGGGTGGAACTGGATGATCTTTGAGGTCCTGTCCAACCTTACCATTCTATGATTCTATGACTATCCTAGCCAGGATAGTCTTGAGAGAGATCTACTGTGGGACTGTGAAAAACCCTGCATGACTGTAACAAATAAACAACTTCTTGTCACAGATGAGGGTACCTGGCAGGGAAGCACCAGAAGAAATATGCAGAGAATATGTATTAAAAGGCAGAGCACAAGAAGAAATGAGATGTTTTGCCTGCTTGTTGAGTTTTAAACAGGAAATAGGCACTGAAACCCTGGGAAATCTGTATGATCTAGACCTGTCAGACTTGCATCCACAAATAGGTACAGTGCCAGCTGATTTCTTTGCTGATGAGTCTGCCAAAATAGGACAGGGAGAGAGTTACTCAGAAATGAGCCAAGTAAGATGTTATTTGTAGTGACTTGCCCTCAAGTTGATGTAGTTCACTTGTAAACTCACACTGGAGCCAAACACTTTTTCTCCCAGTCAAGTTAATTTTTAAAAGCATAAAGCTAAGCCATAAAATGAACATTTCCAGATATCTCTGGTGTGTCAGCAGCTGAAAGCTTCTCTGGTGGGACTCAGGATTTTACTGAAATGTGAGGATTTCCCATTAACAGGAGCTCTCTAAGTGCTGAGGTTATGGATGGTCCAGTGTCCTCTGAGTTTTTAATGGCCTTTAATGGACTAAATGAATGGATTTTTATATGAATATCTGCTCTGACTAGTGAAGATTGGAGAATATCCAGAGCTGTGTATCAAGAACATGACAGTAGCTGTCTCATGCATTGCAAATGTTGTGCACTTCACTGCAGAACACCAAAGAGCTGAATATTACAGATTTTATTTCCTTTTATTTTGCAATATACTACACAGTCCTGAACTGCTGTTACCTAATTGCCTGATTTTTCACAGTCATGTTCACTTTGTTAGGAGTGGCAAAAGGAGATTGGTCAGCAAGGCAGTTTGAAGTCTACAGCATCTCCCTGGATAATGCAAGACCTTGCTCCAAGGTCTTGCAATGACAGGACTAGAGGCAATGGGTCTAAACTGGCAGAGGGAAGATTTAGGCTGGATGTTAGGAGGAAGTTGTTTGCAGTGAGGGTGGTGAGACACTGGCACAGGTTGCCCAGGGAGGTTGTGGCTGCTCCCTCCCTGGAGGTGTTCAAGGCCAGGCTGGACGAGGCCTTGAGTGACCTGTGCTAGTGGGAGGTGTCCCTGCCTATGGCAGGGGGGTGGAACTGGATGATCCTTGAGGGCCCTTCCAACCTTACCATTCTATGATTCTATGATGCTAGGGTAACTCATTGTGGCTCATGAAATGCTCCCAGGTCATTGGTACTGAGTGCTGCAGAAAGATCTGAGAGGGGAAAACCTAAAAGAATGAAGTGTTGCATTGGAAAGGTAAAGAAAAAAAAATGACACCTCCCAGTGAGGTCTTTGAGGGTCCCTCCCAACCCAATGCAATCTGTAAGTCTGTGAATTTTAATTCTTTGCTGGAGCATTAAGGGGTTCTGGATTCCATGAAGCAGGTATGCAGAGGAGAAGGGGGTTGTTATCACAGCTTGTGAACAAAGTGTGCTGTATAAAAAGGATTCACCAGAGGGGATGGAGTTCAGGTAGCAGAGTGAGCAATGTGCCACTTGAAGGGAAAAAGCCCAGAGAAGCAGGAGGGTATCTGAAGGGGACCTACAGGAAGGCTGGGGAGGGACTATTGACAAGGTCTTGCAATGACAGGACAAGGGGCAATGGGTTTGAACTGGCAGAGGGAAGATTTAGACTGGATGTTAGGAGGAAGTTCTTTACAGTGAGGGTGGTGAGGCACTGGCACAGGTTGCCCAGGGAGGTTGTGGCTGCTCCCTCCCTGGAGGTGTTCAAGGCCAGGTTGGAGGAGGCCTTGAGTGACCTGTGCTAGTGGGAGGTGTCCCTGCCTATGGCAGGGGGTTGAGAACTAGATGACCCTTGAGGTCCCTTCCAACCTTACCATTCTATGATTCTATGATTTATTGAGTTTTGACTTGGGTAGATATACTTGGGATCACCAGTTGCAAAGAGGGAAATCAGATACATTTGATTTGAAACCAGTCTGAGCTATAATCTCAAGTACAAGCAGTGCCAGGCACAACAGTTCTGTTCCTGCCTTTTCCTTCACAACCTTCCTTTTTATTTGATGTGTTTCTACCATTCCCCATGCTGCTACTTGTAGGTCTTGATAACAGATGGAGGAGAACTGAAACTTAAAGGGGTATCATTCTGAAACTCATCTAAAACATTTATGCCAGGAGAAGAGATCACAAAGAATGTGGAAAAGCAATGAAAAAAGAAAAGAAAGCATCTACAGCAAGAGTGAAATTGGTTTGGGTTGGAAACACAAAAGTTGGCCACAAAGAGTTACAAGAGGATGTGGTGATGCAGCACTGGAACAGGCTGCCCAGAGAGGTGGTGGAGTCTCCATCTTTGGAGCAATTCAAAACCCACCTGGACGTGTTCCTGTATGACCTTCTCTATGTCAGCCTGGCTCAGCAGGGGGTAAGTTCAATAATCTGCAGAGGTCACTTCCAACCCCTACCATTCTGTGATTCTGCAATGAGGCTTTCATGAGCCATGGGGAAACTGGCCTCATGGTTTGCCATCCCATGCTTCTTGCAACACAGGTGATTTCCTCTGTGAGTGGTAAATTCATGCTTCTTCTTTCTCTGCAAGCATGTGGTCCTTCTTTTGGTTCTGTAAAAGCACTTCAGAGACAGCAGAATCCCCACCTGCAGAACGCTACACATTTTGCCTGCTCTGCACAGACTTTGCAGCATCCCTGATTTTTTCCACATGTACCCATGTTCTCCAAAGACAGGACAAGCTTAGGCATCATTCATTCACTTCTGGTGCTTCCAGAGGGATTCTTATTATGGGCATGATGGAAGTCATGGCCAGAATGCATGCATGCCCACTTGGAGCTGTGCTGAGACCATCAAACCCATTTTGCCTTGGCCGCTGTGCAGCCACAGACAGACAAGGTTTTGTGAGCCTTAAGAGAGCTGAAGAGCAACAAATTGCATTCAAGTATGGTGAAAAAAAACCCCAAAGGACAGACATTTGAGTGGGAGCCACCCTCATCACTTTCTGCAACTCCCTGACAGGAGGTTGGAGTGAGGTGGGGGTTGGTCTCTTCTTCCTAGAAACAGGTGATAGGAAATGGCCTCGAGTTGCACCAGAGGAGGTTTCAGTTGGATATCGGGAGAAACTTCCTCACTGAAAGGGTTCTCAAAGATTGGAACAAGCTGCTCAGGGAGGTGGTTGAATCCCCATCCCTCTAGGTGTTGAAAAGAGACAGAGATGTGGTGCTGAGGGCTATGCTTTAGCCCCAGCCTTGGTAGACAATGGCTGGACTGGATGATCTTAACAGTTTTTTTCTAACCAAAGCAATTCCACTGTTGTATAGATGGCAAATGACAGTGAAGATCAAGAAGCCTGAGTTTTGTCACACCAAGAAACTTGGTGTAGCTTCTATTATTTCACTAAGACTGAGGCTTAAAGCCTAGCAAGGAATTCTCAAACACCCATATGTGGAATTAAAAAAAAAAAATCATTAGAAACATGATGTCAAAAAAAGGCAGGTAGTCATCACACAGTGATTGCTGAAAACCAGCACCATTTCACTCATCAAACAACATCCTTGCTAGCACAATGGGCAACAGCTCTGTTGCTGAGGGGGAAAAGTAACCAGTTTCTTGTAGAGAGGAGAATAATTGTCACTAAGAGCAGAGGAGGAGCTTCCTTAATCCAAACTAGTCTCACGTTAAGGCAGCATAATTAACTGGGGGTTGTTATGGATAGGGGGAAAGAATGACTAAGAAAGAAGCTCTGTGCAGAACAGGGGTGATTAAGAGAGCAATCAGGCACTCATGTTCTGTGCTATTTTAGGTGAGGCTCCATACCTGCTTTCTGGTTTGTCTGATTTGTGCTCACTTTGGAGAGCCAGGGGATTCCAGCTATTTTCCTGTTGCCACTGAGTGCACAGCTCACACTGGTAGGTGAATTGTGCTCCCATAGCTGCCCTGGATTATTGGAAGGGGGAACTACTTAATGCACCTTTCCTAGCATCTGATGCTTTTAAAGCTGCTGCGACTTGCCACAGGACAAGGGGCAATGAGTGGAAGTTGAGGCATAGGAAGTTTCATTTAAACAGGAGGAGGAATTTTTTCGCTGTGAGGGTGACAGGACACTGGAACAGGCTGCCCAGGGGACTTGTGCAGTCTCCCTCTTGGGAGATGAAATTCAAGACCTGCCTGGATGTGTTTCTGTGTGATCTGCTCTAGGTGATCCTGCTCTGGCAGAGGGGTTGGACTGGATGAGCTTTGGAGGTCCCTTCTACCCCCTGACATTCTGTGATTCTCTGCAAGCAGGTACAACAGCTGACAGCAGGTCAGGGCAGCTGTGCCCTTTGGCCCCCACTAGGATAAAGGATCACACTGCTGGATTATAGAAGCATAGAACTGTTTTAGTTAGAAAGGTTAGGTAGTTGAACGTGTCCAGAGAAGGGCAACAAGGCTGGTGAGAGGCCTCGAGCACAAGCCCTATGAGGAGAGGCTGAGGGAGCTGGGATTGTTTAGCCTGGTGAAGAGGAGGCTCAGGGGAGACCTTCTTGCTGTCTACAACTNCCAACCTTGGTGATACTGTGATACTGTGAAAAGACCTTTCATGGAATTCTAGAACAGCTCAGGTTGGAAGGGACCTCAGAGATCATCCACTGCAACCTCCCCACCATGGGCAGGGACAGCTCTCAGCTAGACTCAGCTGCTCAAGATTTCATCCAACATTCTATCACTTGGTAGTAGGAAGGAGGATACAGGCTTTGGTCTCTGTGCTACTGGGTTTTGGTAACATCAAGGCCAGTGTCACAAAGTAAGGTTAAAAGTCTGGAAAGCAACTCCCACAGCACAGTTCATACTTGGTAGGAAAATTGCTCCTCTTGTTTTTCAGGACCCCCCTCTCCCCCCCCCCCCTTTTTTTTTTCTGGCTCTGTGTGGCTAGGTTGAATGTAACTGTGAGGTGTTTGGTGTTGTGCATAATTCATCAAAGCAAAAAATCCTTTAAATATTTATTTCCTATTTAATTTTTATGGCCATTAATAAAAAATGTGAGCAGTTTAGTTGATTTTAATGTGTCGAAGCTATTTGCATTTGCTTTCAGAATTAAGAGAATCCTCTGGAAGGATAAAAATCACCTCAAATTTTGCTTTCTGTCCATCTCTCTGCTTTAGTATATTGGCATTTCCCCTCTGTCTCTCTTCAGTAATCCCTTAATCAAGGTATAAGCAATGATTTTTAAATTGCTTGCATAAATCCATCCTGGTATCTATGGTATCATTGCTCTGCACTATTCCAGGATTCCTCCAGCTGCTTTTTTTTTTTGTTTCAGTAGATGTAGCTCTTGCAAGCCTGCCCTGTATTTTACCTGCTCCTGCAATGGAAAGCTGCAAAGCATCCAACTTCTTGGTGTTTACCCTGGTGTGTGAAAACTAAAATGGTGTTTGTCTGCTCTCCTCTCAGACTGAAAGCTCTGTCAGAGCCCTTTGCCTGTGGCCATGATGGCTATCAAGCAGATGCAGCTTTCCTTTCAGTCCTCCCACAATATGCATGACATGTTAATCAATTTAATCTCATTTCATAATCTTCCAGCCTCATATCTGACTTGAACAGATCCTCCTAAATGGTTTTGACTTCTTCTTGCTGCTCTTTGCTGCCTTGCTTCTCAAGTGTGGTTTTCTATCATAGATTTATAGGATGGTTTAGGTTGGAAGGGACCTTAAAGATCATCTAACTCTAGCTCCTTGCCACGGGCAGGGACTCCTCCCACTAGCCCAGGTTGCTTGAGGGCTCATCCAGCCTGGCCTTGAACGCCTCCAGGGAGGAGGCATCCACAACCTGTTCCAGTGTCTCACCACCCTCACTGTAAAGAATTTAGAAGAGCAAACTTATCTTTCAGTTCTTTTATTATTTCTACTTTTTAGTGTACTTATTCCTTTACTTTCTTTTCACACATACCCACCTAATGGAGAATTGATGAGATCCTGAAACATTCATAATCTTGGCTGTAAGCATTGTGCAAACACTCTGACAGGACAGGTAAAAATGTTGTCACCTAGCAACTAATAGCATTTGATATATGTATGTACAGAGGTAGATAGATATAGGTACATGTCATTTATTTATTTATTCCTTCTGGACTTGCCTAGATGATTGTTGCCCAACAGCAGGACAAGGGGCAATGGGTGGAAGTTGAGGCATAGGAAGTTTAATTTAGACATGAGGAGGATTTTTTTTCCCTGTGAGGCTGACAGAACACTGAAACAGACTGCCCAGGGGGGTTGTGGAGTCATCTTTTCTGGAGTTATTCAAGACCTGCCTGGACAGGTTCCTGTGTGATCTGGTCTGGGTGATCCTGCTCTGGCAGGGGGATTGGAATGGATCTTTGAAGGTCTCTCCCAGCCCCTGACATTCTGTGATTCTGTGATTTTTCCCACTAATTTTTACTTGCCTTGACGAGAAAATGAGAAAGTCACAGAATCACAGAACCTTAGAGGTTGGAAGGGACCTCCAGAGATCATCCAGTCCAACCTCCCTGCCAAGCAGGATCACCCAGGGTACTTCATACAGGAATGCATCCAGGTGGGATTTGGAAGTCTCCAGAGAAGGAGACTCCACAACCTCTCTGGGCAGCCTGTTCCAAGGCTCTGTCACCCTCACTGTAAAGAAATTTCTCCTCATGTTGAGGTGAAACCTTCTCTGTTGCAGTTTGTAGCTGTTGCTCCTTGGCTTATTGCTGCTGACCACCAAAAAGAGATTGGCCCCAGCCACTTGACACCAACCTCTCAGATATTTGTACACAT
>WBNM01012716.1:0-29872 GCA_013399055.1 Ramphastos sulfuratus | reverse complement strand
GGAGGTCTCTTCCAACCCCTAACATCCTGTGATCCCCAGAAGTACTTGCTACTCAATCCTAATAGTGCGATTCCAAATGTAGGGCTTGCATACCTACCTTCAACTCCACTTGAGACCTGCAGTATAAAGCACTCCAACCAATTTGCAGCATGTAGATTTACACTACACAAGTCAGCCTGCCTCTAAGAGCTACACCACCAGAAGTCACAAAGAGTATCTGAAAACCCAAGCACCCAAGAGCCTCAAGAATTGTCTTATCAATCACTCTAAGGATTGCAGTTACAGGCTCATGCTAAACATCCTCCCTGCAAACAAGGGCTGAAGCCTTTGATGAGATGTTTGGATCCACACAAGTCCTGTCTGCTTGCACTCAGGCATTAGCAGAAATAAGCTTTAAATTCTCTGTGGATATGTTACTGCTTAGTGACTCCAACGCTGTTACTCTGCTCTGCATTTTGCTGGCTGTGTCATCTGTCATCAGAGGGACAATATGGATTTCTGGGTCACTTTATGAGGCCACTAGATGCATGAAGGGACTTGTGTGTTGGGCCTGTGCACCTGTGAAAATGAAGGATCCCATGCTCAAGATGTTAGAATTGAGCAATAAATCCATTCTGCTCTGCTGCTTCTGCTCCTCTGCAGCCTGCTCTGGGTGTACCTGTATTAGCAGGGGGGTTGGACTAGATGATTTCCAGAGGTCCCTTCCTATCCCTTCCATTCTATGATTCCAGTGCCCTCTCTCCTGCTCCAGTTATGTGCATCCAGCTGCTCTACAGAGCAAGATTTTTGCTTATTTTATTTTCTCCACATCTCCTCATCTTTAACAACAGAACTCCCCTTTGACCCCAGCAGACCTCAACAAACCAACAGACAAAAATCCCAACACCATCTCACATTTTGGGGAAGGAAGAGATGAGGTCTTGAGGCAGTGCTTTGGTATTCATCCTTTCGAAAGCCAGAGGACAGTTTTGTGTGTTTGCTTGTTTGTGTCCTGTCTTGACTGCAGCGTGATGGATCATGGCTGAGTGTCACAATCCATCAGCCACAGCCTCAAATGCTGCTGCTGAGCAGGAATCTTCATCTTGCTTTGGCTGACCCATTTAAGTGAGTTAGGAAGCATGATCCCAGCCTTGGTGTTTTCAGCTGATGGTTTGCAGAGCCACAGAAAGAGTGTCCTGCCTGAACATCACTTCTTTCTCTGCCAGCCAGCTCAATGCAACAGTCAACATCCCTCTTGGTTGCTCATGCTGAGACCATTTTGGTCCTCTCTTGAAAGCAGAAAAAAAAAATGAACAGAGCACAAATTTCTCTCTATTGTTTCAGATTCTTCAATTCAGCAGCAGAATTAGGTGATTGCAACCTAGTGTAAAATGTAATTAAGTGGCTTGGAGGCAGTGACTGGAGCACGGTTGCCTTTTGTCTGCCTGCTGGCTGTATTGCCCTTTGTTCCTGTGCACACATCAAAACACTGCATTTCTTTCCTCTCATTGCTGCCTGAAATCAATAAAAGAGGAATAATTCTCTGAAGATAATGAAGCACCTCTTGGGAGAAAAAAAGGCAAAAAAAAAAAAAAAAAAAAAAAAGAAAGAGATCACCCAACATCAGTTTTGTCCACTGCCAGTTCATGGCAGAGTTGCTGGTGAGCTAGCTGGCATCAAAGCCAGCACAGGAAAGCAGCATAGTCCTAGCTGCCCCACTTCTACAATTTGTGGAGTGGTGTCTGGTCTGAGAAGTACACCTGTCAACTCCACACCACCATGTGCCAGAGTGCCATGTCTGCACAGTTTTTGAACAGCTCCGGGGGTAGTGACTCCACCACCTCCCTGGGCAGCCTGTTCCAATGTCTGACCACTCTGGCAGGAAAGAAATTCTTCCTCATCTCCAGCCTAAACCTCCCCTGACCCAGCTTGAGGCTGCTTCCTCTTGTCCTGTCACTTGTTACATGGGAGAAGAAACCAACCTCCATCTCACTCCAACCTTCTTTCAGGGCATTGTAGTCTCCCTTCAGCCTCCTTTTCTCCAAACCAAGCATATTTAATTTTTTTTTTATCCAGCTCCCAAACAGAAATGTGAATGCACTTTTAAATTCAATTAATTTTACAGGGTCTAGAATGCATCAGGGTTGGAAGTGGCCTTTTAAGGGCATTTTGTGGATAAGTGATCAGTACAGCTTGTGGCAAAGTGGTCCAGGACAGAACTACCCTCACCTGCAACAGAGATAACCCAGGAGTCACAGGGAAGGGCAAATCCCATACAGCAATCTCTGGTCATCTCAGTTTATCAGGATTCATAGCTTCAGAGAATGGTTTGGGTTGGAAAGGACCTTAAAGGTCATCTCATTGCAACCCCTTGCTGTTGGCAGGGACACCTCCTACTTGATCAAGTTGTTCAAGATCTCATCCAGCCTGGCTTTGAACACCTCCAGGGAGGGAGTATCCACAACCTCCCTGGGAAGCCTTCTGCTTGGATAAGTTGAACTGTGTGACCCACTCATGATTGTGTTAACCTCCATGACTCTTACTCGTGTAATCTAAAATCCCAGCTTGAGAGGCTGGGAATATCTCTTAGTATATCTTCATTGCTGTAAAACATCCACAGAAACAAGTGAATGCAAGCACACACACATCAAATTAAGATGCTTTTGTTGCTAAGGTAACACAATTCAGGTCTCTTCTGCGGGACCCACGAGCAGCACTTAATTCACAAGTATTAGAGGAGCTGTTTTATGCAGCCCTTTAGTGACATGGGGAGTACATGGGGTTGGGATGAGTGAGTGGTTCAGCTGGAAATTCATGTTCAGCACGAAGATGCTGATGGCTCTGTGACAGCTGGAATTGAGGAGGCATCATAGTCATGATCAGTGCTGTGTACTAAGGAGACAAAGCTGGAGCAGAAGAGGCAACCTCTCTGGAGTTCCTCCTCTCTCCTGTCTGTGTTCTCTCACCTTTGACTATCTCATTCAGCCACTTGTCAGGCCTTTATTAGAAGAATAAAAAACTGTTTAGCACTGCTGAGTTTTAACAAACAAAAAGTGCACTTCATGAAATGTGATGCCTTGGCCAGGAGGGTGGACTTGGGGAAGTTGTTTTGATGTTCTCATAGCAACTGTGCAGGGACAAGTGGCTGACATTTCAAGATGTTGCTTTCTTTAGGAGCAGAATTCATGTGTCATTCTTTGTATTTTTATACTGCAATTGGACAGAAGCTTGCAAAGACTAAATTTTACAGCATTTGGGAGGAATAAAGCCAAGAAAGAGAATACAGGGATGGCCTTAATGAAGCAGGCTGAAGCAGAAATTGTAGGAGTGCCTCTGATCTGAAAAGGAAGGATCGGCTGGGGTTAGTTTGTGTATGCTCTGGAGGTAGACAAGTCTGAGGTGCCTTTGTCAACTATATTTAATCTTTCCATTCTTGTAGCTGGGGTGCAGAGATTTAGTGCTTTGTCTTCAGAATCTTCCTGTTTCTGGAGCTGTCAGAGCAGTGAGTAAGGGGCTGGGAGGAGGATGCTCCCTGGTATCAATTTGATGATGCTTTGTCAAAACATCAGCTGGTCTGTGTGAGGGTCACCCTTAGGTTACTACTTTCCAGTTCCCCTGGTGATGAAAATTTCCAGGAGATTACAGCAGCACAATGAAATTGTGCTCTTTATTCACGGGTGGAGGACAAAAGATTCTGCAAAGTGGGTATTTAACATCTGGGCAAGGCAAGTCTCTTGAATAGTCTCTGTGTTGCTACACCTCAGGTGCTGGCTGTGGTAGAAATACCATCTGTTTATTCATTGAACCTGAAATTAGAGTGAATAGCTGCCTCTAGATCAAACTCTTCCCTTAATCATTGCATTTTACCTGAGCCTTTGCTTCCACAAAACGATCTGGGCATTATCAAGTCGTGCTATTATTTTCATTATTGCTTTCAGAGCTGAATGTTCTATGATTTCTGTATCTTTTGCAGTTAACAAATGTGACAATTACAAGCCTTGACAGGCATAAAGTGAGATTGTGGAGAACAGCACTTGGGGAGGAGCATATTTAAATGGTGTCTTTTTTGGCAGACTTGCACTATTATCTGTTACAACTCAGCAGATGTCACTGCTAGGTAAATGCTGTAATTGAGCCTGATGTGATTCTGAAGCTCAGATTCTGTCTCTGTCTATGAATGTTTCTTCCCTACCATTCCCCTTAGCACAGGAGTTGTTGCTTCTGAAGTTGCACTGCTGCTCTGGAGCTAACATTGCACAGCAACTTCTCTCTGGGATACAGGAAAAGCACAGCAGCAGCACAAACTGCTTGCTCCTTGATAACTTCCAGTCTTGAAATGACATCATGTGTGGAACAGGCTGCTGAGGGAGGTGGTTGAGTCCCCAGCCCAGGAGGTGTTTCAAAGAGGCAGGGATGTCATGCTGAGAGACATGGGTTAGCCTTAGTAGAGTTAGAGAATGGTTGGACCTGATGATCTCAAAGGTCTTTTTTCAACCAAACCAATTCTATGACTCCAGGGTAGGTAGAGGAGAATATAGAGAATAAAAGGAGGACAAATAGAAGTTAAGACCTGGGGTTTTTAATCAGATTTGTACTTACATAGATCTAGAATATTTTCCCTCTTCTGGCTGGCAGAAGACTGATCTCCACTTGGCATGGTCTTTATTAATCTCTTCTACCAGCCAAGTAATTGGAGACTCTGTTGACAGAACCAGTGGTCAGAATTCCTATTTGCATGCTGAGATGATTTTTTTTTTTCAAACACTTTTCTGACTACAGCTATTGATCAAAATGAAGAATGTTGCAAATAAGGCCATAAGGAAGATGAGCACTGGCAAGGCATCTGAAAAGTATGACAGTTTTAGGTGATATAAAGTGGATTAATGGACAAGAAGTGCTTGGAGGAATTGGGAAAGTGGTTGCAGGACTACATTTCCTGCTAGTGGCAGTACTGCTGAAGACAGGTGGAAAATTTCTGAAGGGAGAGTGGCATTCTGGCTTTTCCTGAAAGGATAACAGGTTTTACACTCCATAAATCCTCCAGGTTGGCTAATACTGGGCTCAGATCACTGCAGAGATCCAAACTATGTGATCCTGTGAAAGCAGCAAGTCTGAGAGTCCTCCAGTCACTCGATAGTCAGGGAGCTCTTTGATGGGCAGTAGAGCAGGCAGGAGATTCTGTTTCTCACATCCCTTCTCAGCAGTGGTAGTTCCTCTTCTCTGCAGTCTTGAGCTGCCATTATCAGGAGCTCCTGGCTGCAGCTGGACTTTGTACAGGTGATCCTGGCCTTTGCAGGTGGCTCCTGCAGGTCCTCCCCACCAGCCAGGGATGAATTGAGTTTGCTGGCCTTAATAAATCTTTGTATGGAGGAGAACCATCACTGGCAGAGAGAGATTGTACGCACACAGGTTTCAAAAGATGAATCTCCTCTCTAGTTCTGCTTTTGAGGAGAGGAAAGAGTTTCCCAGACTAGGGAGGACTTGAGAAGCTATCTCTATAGATCTTATATCAATACTATTACCATATGTTTAACATGGAAAAGCAAACTGAGCCACAAAAGGCTGGGGGAGAGGGATTTAAAAACAGCATTGGGGAAGGCAAATGTTTTCCCTGTCTGTCCCAGCTTGTCTGGGTAGCAAATCTCCTTCCCAAGCAGCTCTTCACTAAGTCAGTAGCACGGTTTCAGCAAGGAGCTTCTGCAGCTGTTGGTATTTAGACTGCAGCTGCTTGATTTTACTATGTTCCAGCAGGCAGGATCTTGCTGAAGAAAGGGAATCGGCAAGCCATTAGCTGGCTTTTATTCTGCAGAGCACAAAGCAGAGCACAATGAGTAGCCTGCGTCTGCAAGCGTTAGTGTCTGTGTGTGTTACAGCCCCGGTGTGAGACCACTGCCAGTGTTAGATTATTAGAGGTTTCATCACTGGTTTAAAGCAAAAAGAAAACAGATAAAATGTAAAGCAATTTGTCTTTCAGGTTTATATTCTAAAGCTACAGTCAGTGGTGACTTCCCAGAGGAGAGGGTCAGTTATCAGCACCAGCAGTTCTTTGATGCTCTGCTGTTCACTTGTGTGTTCAGATCTCCAATCTATCCTGCTGGCTGGCAAGTGCTGGGGACTGCCTTGGCTCTGTAGTCCCTGCAGGCATGCTTCTGCCATGTCCCTCATGGATTTCATAGCAGGGGGTGACTGTCCTGAGCAGACCTCCATTAAAGTGCAGTGGTACTGAGGGAGGGCAGCCTGCCACTGCGCCAAGTCCTGCTTCTTCATCAGAGTGCTTGCCTGTGGCTGTAGTCCTGGGCAGTGTCTTCCTTTCCCTCCATGCCACTGTTGTCAAGTGAAGAGGAAACTGAGGATTGTTTTACTAGAGGTAGCATGATGCTAGCTTTCCTGTGTGGTTTCTGGTGTGACTGAATGTTCAGGTAGGTAGCACAAACCCAGGCAACCCACTTCACTAAAAGCGCTCTTCAGCCTGGGTGCTGTGTTGCTGGATTTACCTCTGTGCAGTCACAGCATGCTCTAACACAAGCAGTCAACCAGACAGTTGCTGCTGTGCCTTGGAGTGCTTTGGGATTTGACAGAAACTCCACAGAACATCTAACCAAGCTTGTGAGCTCAGAACAAGAGTCTCAGAACATCTCTGGTGTCCAGTGTTTGCAGTGATTTGAGGCACTGGCTGTCAGGAAGAGCATGAAGATCATAGCAAAGTCAGCTGTAATCCTAGGGGGGAAGGGAGGAGATGTGAGGTTTGCAGTGGTTGGCACTGCCACTCTGATTTTCTGGTAAGGAATCTCAAACCTGCTCAAAGGGACAGTTGCCTGCTGTGTAGTCTGGTTGCAAATCAGGGAGAACTCAAACTGGGCTCATCCAATGATCCATCAGTGGTAAGAGGTCTCTCTGCCCTGAGGAGCAGATGATGTGCCTCAGCTCAAGGGGAGATCACTGCCATGCAGCCACGCTGCCCTCAAAGAGGGCTTACTTTGGCTGCCTTCTTTCTAGGACAAAGTGATTGGACTGTAGTCAAATTGCATGACTTGGGAAGGTGTGCAGGAGGCTTCTTGTAGCCACAGCATTCTTGGTGCCTTGATAAACAAGTCTTGGAAAATCCACCTCTCTGTTCTTGTATTAGTGGCAGGATCTGTCCCAGGCTCACGGCACTGATGCTCACTCTGTCACTCTGCTCCTTTGGGGGTTGTCTAGAGGAGCTCTTGGCCTGTCTGTGGCTCAAACCTTCACCTCATTTGGAGGCTGTACCAAAGCACTGCTTGTTTGGTTGAGGGGGTCAAGTGCATCCATCACAGAAGGATAGAGGCAGAAGAGCAAGGATGCATAATGCAGCTGCTGGCAGTATAGAAAGCAGCTACCACTGGCAGCTGCTTAATTACATTTTGCCAGTTTTCACTACAGAATCTGTAACTTCTCTTTTTCAGATGATTGTTAAGGGGCTGAGGGGCCTAAAGGTATTTTGACAAAGGATTATAAAGGGAGGAGAGGGAGAGAAGGCAGTTAGCATATAGGAGGTTGCTCGCTGTGGGATGTGTTAAAGCAGTGCCAGACAAGAACACAAAAATGAGACTATTTTTTGTAATCTCCATGTGGCAGAAGGAGTGGAGATGGGACAGATGGGAAACTTAAGGGCAGGAGTGGTTCCCTGAGCAACAGAATCACAGAAACATTCAGGTTGGAAAAGCCCCTCAGGATCACCAAGTCCAACCAACAACCATGCTCTACAAGGTGCACCCTAAACTGTATCCCCAAGCACCACATCCAGATGACTTTCAAACACATTCAGGGTTGGTAACTCCCTGGGCAGCTCATTCTGGTGCCTGACCACTCTTGCTGGGAATTTTTTTCCCTAATCCCCAGTCTAAATCTATCCAGTGGCCTCTAGAGGCCATTCCCTCTTGTTCTACTGCTAATTACCTCTGAGAAGAGACCAGCACCAACAGAAAGGAGAGGAAGGCAAGTTTGGTGTGGGACTCTTGGTCTTTCCATAGTGTGAAGGAATTCAGCTCTCCTGAAGCTTGTTCAGCTTGTTCAGTCTCCCTGCTGAGAACTTGTGCCATTGTAGGTCAAAAGTGCCAAGGTCTTTCTTTTAAGGCTGTCGTTTTGAGGGAGAAAATGGTTATCCAGGATGTCTGACTTCTCTGCAATAGTTAACATCTAGCAGTCACTGGGTCTGTGTGCTGGGGTGGCTGCTCGTAACGAGTAGGTGGCACTGACTCTCATTTACAATACATCTGTAATAAGGGGGGGAAAGGGCAAAATGTCCACCTGGAGTCCAGTGCCAAGTGGTGTCCCTCAGGGGTCAGTGCTGGCACCAGTGCTGTTTAACATCTTTGTCAGTGACATGGACAGAGGAATCAGTGCACCCTCAGCAGGTTTGCAGATGGCACCAAGCTGTGTGGCACAGTCGACTTGCTAGAGGGCAGNCAGTGAGGGTGGTGAGACACTGGCACAGGTTGCCCAGGGAGGTTGTGGCTGCTCCCTCCCTGGAGGTGTTCAAGGCCAGGTTGGAGGAGGCCTTGAGTGACCTGTGCTAGTGGGAGGTGTCCCTGCCTATGGCAGGGGGTTGGAACTGGATGATCTTTGAGATCCCTTCCAACCTTACCATTCTATGATTCTATGAAAGATCAACTGACTAAGGGAAATACAGGGGAAAAACTAAAATCACACAGTTTTATACTCTGGCTCTGCTCTCTTCCCTGTTACTTCATTTCCTACTCCTCTCCCTGCCCATGGCATGGAGGGTTGGAGTAGATGATCTCTGAGATCCCTTCCAATCTGAGTCATTCTGTGATTCTATCTGCTCTGCTGACAGGGCAGGAACTGTGTCCTTAGCCTGGTTTCCTAAGGGAGTGAGAGTTCTGTGTGTGGATACAACTGTCCTGCCAGAGAGCTTTAGAACTGGTGGGGAATATTAACTGAATTTAATAATAAGTTTAAAATGAAATTCCTACAACTTGAATGAAACTGAATATCTGGAGAGAGCCCTTCCTATTATCCCAGCTGGGAAGGAGGAACTCAGCCTTTATTAGGTAGTTCACACTTGCACACTGACATTTCTCCTCAGGAAGGAGGCAGGAATGAAAGGCCACATCATTTTTACTAGAAGAAGTGAAGAACACAAAGCCTTATAAAGGCAAATTTAGGAAATTGCTTAGTTTTTTTGGTTTTTGTTTTTTTTTTTTAAAGGAACTAGCTGTAATTCACAAGATCAGCACTTTTCCCCCAGAAAGAAGCAGCATCATATAGAAGGCAGCTGCATGATGAATTAAGAGAACTTATGAGGGCTGAGTTTTTCACAGACTATCTGAGAAATGATGCTCAGCAGGATCACACTGTGCAGGCTGCACTTTAAACAACAGCAAGGAAGAGATTGAGATGCTGAGACAGAATTATAGCAGAAGAGGATGAGAAGAGCTGAACACATGTACTAAAGTGAACCTCAGAGTTTGTTCAGGAGGGTCAGAGGTGTATGTGAGCCAGACTGGAAGAGCTGTGTGCTGTAAAAGCAGACCAGAAGTTGTTTTAGCTCCCTAAGCCTCATAAAAGATAAGGAAGATGCTAAGGCATAAGATGCTGGCAGCATCTCATCCCTCCAGAGTCTGCTGTCTGGGATTGGACTGGGCAGAGCATGCACTGGACAGCACAATACACAGAGAGGCATCAGCAAGGACATCAGGAATCCAAAGTAGTGGCACTGGAGACCAGTGCCAAGTGACGTCCCTCAGGGGTCAGTGCTGGCACCAGTGCTGTTTAACATCTTTGCCATGGACAGAGGAATCAGTGCACCCTCAGCAAATTTGCAGATGCCACCAAGCTGTGTGGCACAGTTGACTTGCTAGAGGGCAGGGATCCATCCAGAGGGACCTGGACAGGCTGCAGAGCTGTGCCCAGGCCAACCTCATGAAATNGATGATCCTTGAGGTCTTCTTCCAACCTTACCATTCTATGATTCTACGAAATTCTCTGCTTTTTATGTTTTTGAAATGTTTCACTTACTAAACATCTCTGGGGCTTCTCATAAAGGTGAGAAGCTGAGCCCAAGTGTGAAGATCTCCACTTACTCCTGCATGAGCATCAGGGCAAATGACCCTTACTATGTCATTGCTAAGGCAAGAGGAAGTCTGCAACTCATCACAGCAACAGCAGACAGTCCTAGATGAAACACTGTCCCACCTCTGGACTAAAGACAATTGGTCTCTGCCTATCTCCTGCCTTCTGATTGTCTCTCTTGCAACCTTGGTGATGCTGATGATAAGACAAAAGAGAGCTACAGGTTCTCCTTCCCCTCTACTCTGCCCTAGTGAAGCTCCTCAGTTCAGATAGGGAACTACTTGGGAAGGTACAGAAAAAGGCTACAAAGATGATTATGGGATTGGAACATCTCTCTTCTGAAGCAAGACTGAGGGACTTGGGGCTTTTCAGCTTAGAGAGGAGAAGACTGAGGGGGGATCTCATCAATGCTTCTAAATACTTTAAGGGTGGGTGTTAGGAGGATGGGGCCAGGTTTTTTTCAGTGCTGCCCAGAGACAGGAAAATGGGTAAATGGTGCAAACTTGAGCAAAGGAAGATCCATCTAAACTTCATTACTTTGAGGATGGTAGAGCATTGGAATAGGCTGTCCAGGAAGATGGTGGAGTCTTTGTCTCTGGGATAATTCAAAACCCATCTGGACACCATCCTATGCAACCTGCTCTGGCAGGAAGGTTGGACTAGATGATCTCCAGAGGGGTTCCAACCCCTATCATTCTGTGATGCTGTGCTACAAATGGTGACAGCAATCCTCCTGCACACAACCAGTGACAACTGATGCTTTGCCTTTGGAGCTTTGCCTCTAATCCAGCTGACATGGCTGAGTTTTCAGGCATCTGGCTCAGTGCATCTCTATCACTATGCTCCCATCACATTTTTGTGTCATTCTCAGTTAAGAGCCAACAATCCATACCTCACACATGATTATTTGTCACATCAGAAGAATTCTCCTCACCAAATTTAGCTCCATCATCCTTCATAGCCTCTCTGAGGACAGCCAGCCTCCCACCCAGACTGCCTGGAGCTGACAGGTGTCTCCTTGGTTGCTCATCCTTCAGATAAATTCAATAAATGAGACAGCAGGCTTTTGGGTGGCAGGTTTCTGAGGTCTGCAGCAGAACTGGCCAGGTGGGAAGAAAACAGACTCATGGTTGAACAGCATATGCTGCAGCTTCAGGGCTTGACTTGCTGGCATCTGCTCAGAATCACTGAATAATCACACCTCCTGCTGAGGGGGAGAAATCCTTTCTCCTTTGTGATTAGGAGCTGCTGACAGTACATCTTGCAAGAAGTGCCTCCAGTAATCATAGAATCATAGAATGGCTTGAGTTGGAAGGGATCTTAAAGACCATCTACTTCCAGCCACCTGCCATGGACAAGGACACCTCCTACTAGACCAAACTGCCCAAAGCCTCATCCAGCTTGGTCTTAAACACTTCCAGGGATGAGGCATCCACAACATCTCTGGACAACCTGTTCCAGTGTCTCACTACCTTCATAGTAAAGAACTTCTTCCTAATGTCCAATCTCAGTCTACCTTGCTCTTGTTTAAAAGCATTGCCCCTTGTGCTGTCACTACAGGCCCTTGTAAAAAGTCCCTCTCCAGCTTTCCTGGAGGCCTCTTCAGGCACTGGAAGGCTTCTACAAGATTTTCCTGGTGAGTCCTTTGAAACCCCTCTTGAAACAGAAGGACAAGGAGATCACTTTCATGCATATATTGTCTGCCTAGATCAAAGTCTTAGTTGTATAAAGAGATGCTTGCATGTTGGGAGCTGCCTTAGGAATCAGATGCTTTGGTATAATGGTAGAATAAATATCCCAGAGATAGTTCTCCAAAGTACTGCTGTGTCTCAGAGCTCCTCAGTTTTTAACCTGACTTACCAAGAACCATTCAGCAGATGGACAATCCAAAAGCAGTTCAGACAATGCAGTGAGCAATGTTTCACCTGGAGCTGGGGGAGCTCCTTGAAGCTTCTTAGAAGAGCCATACCAGCAGCCCTCTGCCCCACTGACAAATCCCTGCCAGGCATGAACCCAACATATGGAGCAGCACAGGAAGATTCTCAGTGTCAGTTCCTGCCATAGGCCTCTTCCAAAGGGGGCAGAGCTGGAAGAGCTATCTACAGGACAGGATGGAAGGGAAGGAAGGGAAAGGAGGGAAGAAAGGAAGGAAGAAAGGAAGGAAAGCTGCCCTACCAGCTCTCTCTCAGGCCAATGCAGACCTTTGCCAGGAGCTGTGCAGCATGTGATCAATGGCACTGTGTAGTCAAAGCAATGGCTCAGTAGCAGTAACTAACATTTACCTCCCACCTGCTTTAGTACCTCTCTACCCTTCTCTCTGTTCCTTAATCCTATTTATAAAGGAGCCCTTTAGGTATGAAGTGACATTGAAATAATGGGGCAGGAACTTGAGTAGCACAGGCCACCTGCTTTGGCCAGGGATGAAGGAAAGCAGAGCAGCATAACTTCTCTTAGGAACTGAGGCTTTCTACAGCACCTCATAATATGCAAATCAGAAAGGGAATGCCTTGCACTGGTGTGCACCACAAGCACCAGCTGGAGAATTTGTTGCTGCATGGAGGAGCTGAGGTCCTAATCTGGGCACTTCACCAGGTGCTGGCAAGTCATGGCTAGCTTTGTCATTCCTGGATGGAGCTTCATCTCTGCTCAAAGATCATTCTTGCCCTCACTGTAGCCAACCCACATCATGGAATCAGCATTTAGGAGGAGGCAAAAACTGAGTTACCATTCAGCTTTGCCTGTAATCTCCAGAAATGACATGACTGGGTTATTACAACAGCTGCAGGAAGAAATTGAAGGGTGATAGAGAACAGAGTGTTTTCTACTCTGGTGCAATGGTTTTACTGTTGGAAAGTTTATAATGTGCATCAGTTGTCACCACAGTGAGGCCCTTTTTACTGTGGGGATGATTTCCTATTCCATTACTTTTATACAGCTCTCTCCTGCAATAAGGGTGAAGTTGCCACTGTGAGAGAAAAAAAGAGAGTGGTTAATTAGGACCAATCTAGTCAGCCTGCAGGTGTTCTGCATTGGCTTCTGGAGCACAAACCTCTCTGAAGAAATGTGTGCATGTCTGCTAATTGTTTTTCTTCCAGTGGAAGTGTTTTAAGTCAGCCTTTCCTTTAGGCAGAGGGCACAGCTGCTTTTACAGGGTTTTAGTCTGGTTTCATCTCTTCTTTTGGTTTTGGTGTTCCTGATGCTCTCCCTGCATCAACCAACTAGACAGTTGTGGCTGCCTTCAGCCTGATAATAGGCTCCCTGCATGCAGAGTCTTACTATGATCTCCTCCTTTTTCTCTGTGGGCTGGGTGTGTGCTGAGCCAGGTTTTATTTTCATAGATCTGTGACTGTAGAACTGACTGCAACAGTCTGGTCCCAGAGGTACACAGGGGTTTAGGACAAGAGGAAATGGCCTCATGCTGCACCAGGGTAGGCTTAGATTGGACATCAGGAGGAACTTCTTTACTGAAAGGGTTCTCAAAGGCTGGAACAGGCTGCCCAGGAAGGTGGTTGAATCCCCATCCATGGAGGGGTTTCAGAGAGGCAGAGATGTGGTGCTGAGGGACATGGCTTAGCCCCAGCCTTGGCAGAGTTAGGGACTGGCACTGGAATGGATGATCTCAAAGGTCTTTTCCAACCTAAATGATTCTCTGATTCTATAAGCATGAGAGAATCAGATGTAAATCTCAGTCTGAGTACAGTGAAGCAGCATCCACACTTCTGTAACATGCTGTCATTGATGTTATCAGTGTTGGGTACTCCTTTTAACTCCATATCTGTGATATGTATCTGGATAGGCAGAAATAGCTACGTAAACATAGATGTGTATGTTTCTGTGTAATTATACAAACACCAAAATACTCATCTCATTTCAGTGGAGAGTTCCTATTTTCTCTCTAGCAGCAAGTGAAGCCTGCTCTAGAAGTGTTGTTCACAAGCACACTGAGATCCTTTTGTGACTTTGGCCATGGTTTAGTAAGACTACTTTTCTTTGATTGATAAATCATGTCAGTATCTTGACCACCTCTGTATGCCCCATTTTATAGGACCACAGATGTTAGGGGTTGGAAGGGACCTCCACAGGTCAACGAATCCTACCCTGCTGCCAGAGCAGGACCATAGAATCTAGTGCAGGTCACACAGGGACACATCCAGACAGGACTTAAAACTCTCCAGGGAAAGAGACTCCAGAACCTCTCTGGGCAGTCTGTTACAGTGCTGTGGGACCCTTACAGCAAAGAAGTCCCTCCTCAGGTGGAATTTCCTGTGCTGTAGTTTACATCCATTGCCCCTTGTCCCATCACAGGGCACACACCTCAGAAGAGTCTGTCCCCTCCCTCTTGACCCCAGCCCTCATATTTGCAGGCATTTATTAGATTCCCTCTAAGTCTTCTCTTCACCAGACCAAATAGCCCCAGGTTCCTCAGCCTCTCCTCAAAGGGCAGTGCTCCAGCCCCTTCATCATCTTTGTAGCCCTCCCCTGGACTCTCTGCAGTAGATCCCTTTGCTTCCTCAATTGAGGAGTCCATAACTGAATGCAATATTCCAGATGAGTTCTCACCAGGGCAGAGTAGAGGAGAAAGAGAACCTCCAACATAACAGACCATTTGGAAGCACTTCATGAGTCAGAGAGCCACATGTCTTCAGTGAGCCAAAGACTATATTTTAGAATGTAAATATTCTAAAAGACAGGTTTGTTTTTTTTTAAATGAGTTCAAATGACTCATTAGGGAGAATGGATGTGAGTAACCTCAAAATCTGCAAAAGGAACCTTCTTGGAAGTGTCCACTGATCAAGGGGTCGTGTCTGACTCAGTCTTAACAGGTGGTGTGAGTCACATTATCTGCCTCAAATAACATACATTGCAGATACAGCCTGTCTGTGTGTCTGCAACATCATTTTGTGAACTGACCTTGAGTGGTGGAATGATTGAAAAGTATTCACCGTGAAGACTGGAGGAACAATTTTCAGCTGCTTGCTTTCAGTGAAAATTATTTCTGCTGCTTATGAAGTCACTTGAGTCCCATCTTATGATTCTGCTGCCTGTTTGAATTAAGTTATTTTCAATTGGGAAAATAAAAAGGAGAGAGAATGTGAGTAATAAAGAAAGGAAAAGGAATTACAACATGGTTACAACATGCAGTCAAGCAGCTCTCCTCCGTTGTGCCCTGTGATAGGACAAGGGGCAATGGACATAAACTACAGCACAGACCCTTTACTGTTAGGGTCACAAAGCACTGGAACAGGCTCCCCAGAGAGGTTGTGGAGTCTCCTTCTCTAGAGACTTTCAAGACCTGCCTGGATGTGCTCCCGTGTGACCTGCACTAGATGATGGTCCTGCTCTGGCAGGAGGATTTGACTTAATGCTCCAGAGGTCCCTCCCAACCCTTAACATCCTGTAGTCCTGTGGACTGTTTGTTGCTTGAGTTGTTCTCCTTCTATTTTGGGGTGCTAATGATCTGTTTACCTGTATAAAGAAACTGGAAGAGTTCAAGATGTCCAATACCAGGACATTGATCTTGCAATGGAGTTTCTACAGGAACTTTGTAAAGGACTTTTTGGACTTGTCATTGGTATAGATGCCTCTTGCAAAATGTTGACTGCCCATATTTGACTAAAAATATTCCATATTTTAGTTCCATATTTGACTTCTCTCTGCATATTCCAGAACTTTGCATCTGCAAACTCACTTCTTCTGCCTCTGCAGTGAATGCTGATATTGATAGTTATGTTATGCTTTCCTCCCATCATGTACCCAAACATTTCATTAATCCGTACATACCTGCTGTTCTTGACTTACATTTACTGCTTTGTGTCACTTTCAATCACAATGGTACAGTGAAATTGTCTTTGCACTGTTATTTGTATGTCAGTGGAGATGAGTATGCTGCAGAAAAGATGGAGCTGCCTCTGCCTGCCTTTGAAATGCAGAGGATCATTTCTGTTGCATGTTCTGTCACCTCAGTGCAAGCCCCTCCTTTGCTCCTTCTGAAACTTCCGTGCTGCTTCTGCATCTCTGTCAGCATAGCTTTGGTGTCAGTGAGACAAACAGGTCACTGTGGGTAACAAAGAGCTTTTACTGAACCTGATTTTTAAAAGTCTTGAGGTTTCTGTGCTGCATGGAATGAGAACAGAGTTCCCAAGCCACGCAGCAAGCTCTGAATTGCAGCTGGAAATACCTGTGTGTGGATGCTGATGCCTGCTATGTCAGCCTGTCAACAGGTCTCACCCTCAGGCCATGTATGCAGCCAATGTGGCTTCTTCAAGATGACTCAGGAAATGCAGTTTTGGAGTTAATTTTCTTCATAGTAGCTAGCACAGGGCTGCATTGGTAACTCAGAGCTGATTTTGTTACTGCTGAGCAGAGATTAGGCAGTCAAAGCCTTTTCTGCTGCTCACACCACCCAGCAGGTAGGCTGGGAGTGCACAAGAAGTTGGGAGGGGACACAAGTGGGAGAGCTGTCTCGAGGCACACTGCAGACTGCATGAGGTCATGCTCAGCCTGGTGAAGCAGAAGGAAGAAGGAGACAGTCAGAGTGATGACATTTGTCTTCCAGTTCTCCTTTATGTGTGAGGGAGCCCTGTTCTGGAGATGGCTGAGCACCTCGCTGCTGGTGGGGAGAGGTGAATGAATTCCTTGGTTTGCTCTGCTTGTGTGCACTGCTTTTGCTTTACTTATTAACCTGTCTTTGACTTAACCCACAAGTTTTCTCATTTGCACTCTTCTGATTCTTTCCTCCATGGGGAGTGAGCGAGCAGCTGTGATTTTCTTAGTGGCTGCCCAGGGTTAAACCGTGACAAGAAGTCTCCCAAGTGTTCACATTACCTCATCACTATCAGAAACTGAGTAGTTATCTCAGTTTTTCATTTTGGTAACAAATATATTTGTTTGTCCTCTTCATTTGCATGATCAAATCATTTTAGGATGAGAGGAAATGGCATCAAGTTGCACCAGGGGAGGTTCAGGTTGGATATTGCTGCGGGAGTGGTCAGGGATTGGAACAGGCTGCTCAGGGAGGTGGTGGAGTCAGGAGGTGTTCAAGAAACATGTAGACATGGGTTAGTGGTCATGGTGGCATTGGACTTGATGACCTTAAGAGGTCTTTTCCAACCTTAATGATTCTCTGATTCTATTCTCTGACATTATCTTGTCAACCACACTTCAGCATAGCCTTGAGATCTTTGGTTTACTCTGAGCTATAATTTGAACAGTGTCGTATCCACAAGGGTAAATAGCTCCTTTGTACCAGATCTTGTTGCTAATTAAATTTCATCTGATAGTGTAATTTATTTGTTCATACTTGTGTGTGCAGTTTAAGCCTGACCCTAAGTCTTGGTTCCCACATGGCCTACATTGCACAGCAGATTTGTGATTTGGTACAGGCATCAGCTTCAGCAGTAGGAATTCAGCAAGAAAAGAAGTTAAGGGGAACTAGAGGACTACAGGAAAGCACCTGGTTAATTCTGTATTCTCTTCTGGAGTGGTGTGGCCAGGGAAGTCCTTCTGCCCCTGTACTCATCACTGCTCAGCCCACACCTTGAGTACTGTGCCCAGTTCTGGGCCCTTCAACTTAAGAAGGACGTTGAGATGCTTGAATGTGTCCAGAGAAGGGCAGCAAGGCTGGTGAGGGGCCTGGAGCACAGCCCTGTGAGGAGAGGCTGAGGGAGCTGGGGGTGTGCAGCCTGCAGAAGAGGAGGCTCAGGGCAGACCTCATTGCTCTCTGCAACTACCTGAAGGGAGGTTGTAGCCAGGTGGGGTTGGGCTCTTCTCCCAGGCACCCAGGGACAGAACAAGGGGACACAGCCTCAGGCTGTGCCAGAGGAGGTTCAGGGTGGATGTTAGGGAGAAGTTCTTCATGGAAAGAGAGACTGGCATTGGAATGAGCTGCCCAGGGAGATGGTGGAGTTGCTGTCCCTGGAGGTGTTTAAAAAGACATTGGATGTGAGCACTTGGTGCCATGGTTTGGTTGATTAGGTGGTGTTGGGTGATAGGTTGGACTTGATGATCTGGGAGGTCTTTCCCAGGCTGGCTAATTCTGTGATTCCTTGAAGATCTGTCTAACTTACATGCTTTGGACCGTGGCTTTTGTCCTGTCAGTCTTTGTTTCCTTATCCATTCTACTTACACATTCCAAAAGACCTGAGTCTTTACCTTGCTCCTTAACACTGATCACAAAACCTGGATTAAAGTCTACTCTGAGTCATAGCTTGGCACTTGGGTTTGCTGGCCACACAGGCACCCAGCCACTCCAAACCTTGATGTCAGTGCCTTCTTTCCTGTAATTCCACTCCAGGACCTCATCTTTTCTCCTTGTAGTTTGTTTTGTTAAAGAAAATGTTCTTCCTCCCAAGGCAAGGTGGAGATCAGCATTGCCACTGAACTGGCAGAATTTCAAGTGACTGGGTGGTCCTCTGAGCAGAAAGATGCTGCTGAACTCAAAAAGGCATCCTACAGGGTGAAATTGGTCCAGGAATGGGAGTGTGACAAAGTGAATCCTTACTGCTGTGACTTGAGGATGATGGTGAATACAAACTGGAGCTAATTCCACTTAGAAAACTGAATAAGAAAATGACAGACCAAGCTAGCAATTTACTTTTTGTTTCAATGTCCACATCAGAAACACTTTAATTTCCTGGTGAGCTGCTTTGCCCCTCTGCAGAAATCTGGTATAAATAATAGCTACTGTAAACAGAGCTTTGAGATGATCAAAATAGAGATTCTGAAACTGTACAGAGTCATTTCACACTGTTCCTGCTTAGCAAACTACTGTTCCTACTTGCCTGTGCTGAAAATGTCAAAACAAGATGTTTCAATACTGTCAAAGAGCTTTCTCCCCTGTTTTCAAAACACTTTTTTTTTTCCTTTTCTTTTTTGTCTAAACTGTTACTCTGCTTTTAAAAAATTTGGTATAATAATACTCTAATGGTAAATTGCTTTGGGGAAATTTGATCAGCATATTGTGGAGGTTTTGAGGAGATGTGAAAACTAAACTTAAAATCACCAGTTAATGCACTTAGTTGTACAGAGTGACATTGCAGTCCTGAGCCTGTGTGAGGGGGGCCAGGTGGCACTGGGGGTTGCACTTCTTAATCACAACTATACAAGAATTTCAGAGGTGGAACAGCCTTGGGCA
Source organism: Ramphastos sulfuratus (assembly GCA_013399055.1). Classification (NCBI taxonomy): domain Eukaryota; kingdom Metazoa; phylum Chordata; class Aves; order Piciformes; family Ramphastidae; genus Ramphastos; species Ramphastos sulfuratus. The sequence goes on along the minus strand of WBNM01012716.1, from coordinate 10,704 downwards.
GAGCAACTTTCATTAAAATAGGCAGGGGGACAGGATGTCATCCTGTCAAGCTGGAGAGGTGGGTCCAGGTGAACCTCAGGAGGTTCAGCAAGACCAAGTGCAGGGTCCTGCATCTGGGTTGGAACAGTCCTCATTATCAGTGCAGGCTCGGGGATGAGGTGATAGAAAGCAGCCCTGAGGAAAAGGACTTGGGAGTCCTGTGTGCAGTTCTGGAGCCCCCAGCACAGGAAGGACATGGAAGTGTTGGAGCGGGTCCAGAGGAGGCCACAAAGATGCTCAGAGGGCTGCAGCAGCTCTGCTGTGAGGACAGGCTGAGAGAGTTGGGGCTCTGCAGCCTGGAGAAGAGAAGGCTTCCAGGAGACCTTAGAGTAGCCTTCCAGTATCTGAAGGGGGCTACAGGAAGGCTGGGGAGGGACTATTGACAAGGTCTTGCAATGACAGGACAAGGGGCAATGGGTTTGAACTGGCAGAGGGGAGATTGAAACTGGATGTTAGGAGGAAGTTGTTTGCAGTGAGGGTGGTGAGACACTGGCACAGGTTGCCCAGGGAGGTTGTGGCTGCTCCCTCCCTGGAGGTGTTGAAGGCCAGGTTGGCTGAGGCCTTGAGTGACCTGTGGTAGTGGGAGGTGTCCCTGCCTATGGCAGGGGATTGGAACTGGATGATCTTTGAGGTCCTTTCCAACCTTATCATTCTATGATTCTATGATTCTGGTGGAGGAGAAGCTGGACGTGAGCCATCAATGGACACTTGCAGCCCAGAAGACCCGTGGCAGTCTGGGCTGCATCAAAAGCAGCATGGCCAGAGATAGAAAGAGATGATTCTGCCCCTTTGCTCTGCTCTACTGAGACCTCACCTGCAGAGCTGTGTCCAGAGCTGGAGCTCTCAACACAGGAAGGAGATGGACCTGATGGAGAGGGTCCCAGAGGAGGGCCACAAAGATGATCAGGGGGCTGGAACACCTCTGCTAGGAGGACAGGCAAAGGGAGCTGAGGCTGTTCAGCCTGGAGAAGAGAAGGCTTCAGGAAGATCTTAGAGCTGCCTTCCAGTGCCTGAAAGGTTCTACAGCAGAGCTGGGGAGAGACTTTTGACAACTTGCAGAGGGACTGTTTGCAAAGGCCTGCAATGACAGGACGAGGGCAATGGTTTGAGATGAGAGCAGAGCAGATTTAGATTGGATGTTAGGAACAAGTTTTACACTTAGATGGTGGTGGAACACTGCAACAGGTTGCCCTGGGAGGTAGTTGAAATGTGGAGATATTTAAGGTCAGACTGGACGAGGCTCTGGGCAATCTGATCCAGTGGAGGATGTCTCTGCTGACTTCACAGTGGTTAGACTGGGTGAGGTTTGGAGGTCCCTTTCAACCCAAACCATTCTATGATTTCAGTGTCAGTGTGGGTTTTGACCTGAAATGATAAAAAAAAATCCCACTTTAGATTCTGCTTACCCAGCTCAGAATCTACTTCAACCATTTTCATATTGTGGAAATCTCATTTCTTTTTTTTTTCCCAGTATGCAGTGTTTTGGGGAGCTGCCTTCTTCCTAGCATAAAGAATAAATTAATGGTGTATATATATATATTTACTGGTATGTAATGGTATCTATATATCCTGGGCAACTGAATGGAAGATTTTAGGTCATTTACTTATTCTACTGTAAACTATGTTAGCAACCATAAGGATGCAGCTCTGAGATACAGTGAGAGTGGAGAACACTGCCCACCTTTTGACATTCCCCAAGACACCTTTGATGTCTCCTTTTCAGTTCAATAGCTTACATTATTTCCACTTACTTCTTAAGTTTTGTCAATTTATGAGGCTGGAAGAGACAGAAGAAGAAAAATAAACCAAGTGGGTAACTAACAGCAGATTATACAGATCCTGGCTGCTGAGTACTTTTAAACTTGATACTTGAGTCACCCTGGCATGAATAATATTGAGTCTGTCAGGTGGCCCCCAGCACACCAGTTGTTTCTGGATGTCTCTACTGGTAATTGTGCTTTCAAATATAAGCTCTCCAACATGTGGGGCTTCTGATCCCAGCTATTAGAATGGTAATCCTCAGTGTTGGAGTCCCTAAGCAGTAACATATCCACAGAGAATTTAAAGCTTATTTCTGCTAATGCCTGAGTGCAAGCAGACAGGACTTGTGTGGATCCAAACATCCTCTTGTCAAGGGCTTCAGCCCTTGTTTGCAGGGAGGATGTTTAGCATGAGCCTGTAACTGCAATCCTTAGGGTGATTGATAAGACAAGACAGTTCTTGAGGCTGCTGGGTGCTTGAGTTTCCAGATACTTTGTGACTTCTGGTGGTGTAGCTCTTAGAGGCAGGCTGACTTGTGTAGTGTAAATCTACATGCTGGCAATTGGTTGGAGTGCTTTATACTGCAGGTCTCAAGTGGAGTTGAAGGTAGGTATGCAAGCCCTACATTTGGAATTGCACTATTAGGATTGAGTAGCAAGTACTTCTGGGGATCACAGGATGTTAGGGGTTGGAAGAGACCTCCGTAGATCAAGTCCAACCCCCCTGCCAGAGCAGGACTATAGAATCTAGCACAGGTCACAGAGGAACACATCCAGACAGGGCTTGAAAGGCTCCAGACAAGGAGACTCCACAACCTCTCTGGGCAGCCTATTCCAGTGCACCGTGACCCTTACAGTAAAGAAGTTCCTCCTCATGTTAAGGTGGAACTTCCTGTGCTGTGTCTATATCCATTACCCCTTGTCCTGTCACAGGGCACAGCTGAGCAGAACCTGTCCTATCCTTCTTGACCCCCAGCCCTCAGATATTTATAAACATTGATTAGATCCCCTCTAAGTCTTCTCTTCACAGGACCAAACAGCCCGAGGTCCCTCAGCCTCTCCTCGTAGGGCAATGCTCCAGCCTCTTCATCATCTTTGTAGCCCTCCCTTGGACTCTTTCCAGTAGATCCCTGTGCCTCCTGAACTGGTGAGCCCAAAACTGAATGCAATATTCTAGGTGAGGTCTCACTAGGGCAGAGGAGAGGGGAAGGAGGGGAGGATTGCTGATGACCTCCAGTCCGGTGCTGTGTTAGGCTGATAAAAGTTAACACTTCTCATTTAATAGCTGTTTGGTACTTCCTGATTCAATATTCCTTTCTGGAATCCAAAGGCTGCTTTGCAAGCTCAGCAAAAAAGAAAACTCCATGTGCTGCAAGGACTGTAGTAAAAATAGTGACAATGCAGTTGTCAGGCCCTGTTATGTATCAGACCAAATTCCCTTCAGCCTTCTGAAGAGGAGTTGCAAACTGTGGAAGGTTATGTGAGCATATTGGAGCTTCGACTCTCATGTTGTCATCTCATATGTCCCCTTAACACAGGGATGGTCTCAACTGTCCCTAATGTAGGTCAGCATTAAGAGTGCCAAATTACTCAGGTCCTTCCATCTGCTCCCTGTGCAGGCATTTCTTCAGCCTCATCATCTTCACTGTCAGGTGGTAACATCTGAGAGAGCTGTGGAGTTTAGCATCAGAGGAGACAGTGCTAATTGTCAATTTAACACATGGTTGTGAAACAGAAACAGCAGGAGGCTCAGGTAAACCTGTGTCCCAAATACACAGGCAGACTTTAGGTGCCCCTAATTAAAGACCACTGTACTGAAAAGATGAGTTGTTGCCAAAACCAGATTTGAAGCTGGCTATAAAAGGGCTTCAAATCGTTGGCTGCTTCAGTCAGTCGTTTAGGTAAGTGTTATACATGATGGCTCTTGTTCTGGTCTCATTATATAGCAGAATAGCCCCAAATGTCAGGATTGCTTCTGATGACAATTTCAGTGTGGGATATCTGGGATAAGGTTAATTGTACCCAGCCTTAGTGCTGCGGGGGACAAGCATGCAGCTGAGATAAGGTCCCTTTAGCCAACAAATGCATTGTGGTATAGCCCTTTTGCCTTTAAAGGAGAAAAAAAAAAGATGCAAGTCAAAGACTGGATGGTCTTGTCCACTTGGCAGAGCTCCATTTTATCTCTGCATTGGCTGATGTCTGGCTCAATACAAAGCAGAATAATTTACTGAGCACCATCAGAGTCCTGACTTATCAGTGCTGCGTTAGCATCAAAGAGCTCTCCTGCCGCTGGAGCTTGCAGTCAGAAGCTACAAATAAAACTGCTGAAATTGTTGCCTCTCACTCAAAGCAAGACAGTAAGCTTCCCTATTCCTCTTCCTCTGTAATCTGGGACTAAGCCCAGTGCTGTTTTATCTGTGAATCAGGGAGGAAATAGAGAGAACTGAGCAGTTGCTTCCCCCTTTGCATTGCTGTTTGAGCTGTTTACCTTTTGTCTATATTAGTACCCAACAGAGTTGAGCAACATTTTTCCACTAATCAAATCTTTCCCTCAGCACAGGTCAGGGCTTCAAATCAATCACTCACAGATTAAACACAACACAGTACAGTCAATAGGAAGCTGGGAATCCACAGTGCTCTGGCAATTTAGATGAGCCTAAGACACATAGATAAGAATATTGTACAGTCCTCATTAGTGAAAATGTTTAGATACCAAACATCCATTTTGCATCACAGATATTTTTTTTTTTTTCCCCAAACAGCTTCTCACTTTTCTTGTCCTCTCTCTTTCAGTCTACCTCTTTGGGTGCTTGAAAGTAGACACATTAGTCATTGCTGCTGATTCTCTTCCAGGTCTTAGGTAGACACTTTCTGAAGACTGAGTACCCCATGAACTCATATTCACTGTGTGACCAAGTGTCCCCTCCTCTACTTCTTTTTCTACCAGAAAGCTGCCTAAGAGGTTCAGTTTTGTGTTTGCTTTTTTTCCCCCCCTCCATTTTATATGCATCTCTTTGATGTCTTTTGCTTGAACAAATGCTTGTCACAACTGGCTGTTGTTGATTTCTTCAAAGCTATCAAGCTTCCATTAAAACAGAATCTGTTAACCTGTTTCTCCCACATGCTCAAGGCCAACCCTGTTTGAGATGTGCAAGAGTCCAGAAGATGTCCAGGTCATTAACAGAAATATTAAACTAGAGAGATCTTGCTCTCTGCAACTACCTGAAAGGAGGTTGTAGGTGTCCATCTCTTCTTCTAAGAAGCAATGGGACAATGATCTCAGTAAAAAGCACCAAGTCTGACACATAATAATAAAGTGAGAAGTCTGAAACACTTCTCTCCTTACACAAGCTGGTGAGGGGCCTGGAGCACAGCCCTATGAGGAGAGGCTGAGGGAGCTAGGGATATTTAGCCTGGAAAAGAGGAGGCTCAGGGGAGACCTCATTGCTGTCTACAACTACCTGAAGGGAGGTTGTAGCCAGGTGGGGGTTGGTCTCTTCTCCCAGGCAATCAGCAAACAAACAAGGGGACACAGTCTCAAGTTGTGCCAGGGGAGGTCTAGAATGGATATTAGGAGGAAGTTCTTGATAGAGAGAGTGACTGGCATTGGAATGGGCTGCCCAGGGAGGTGGTGGAGTCACTGTCCCTGGAGGTGTTCAAGCAAAGCCTGGATGGAGCAGGTCTGGTTGATTGGCTAGGGCTGGGTGATAGGTTGGACTGGATGAGCTTGGAGGTCTCTTCCAACCTGGCTGATTCTATGATTCTATGATCCCATATCTCAGCACATCCCTGGAGCAAGCTTTTGCCTCAGTGCATGGCTGTCCCTTTGCTGCCTGTGTGGATCCTGCCAAATCCTGGGGATGCATTTGGAAGTTCAGAGATGTGCCAGCTTAGTGGGACACCTCACCTTCTGCCTGGGCGTGGAGGAGGAGAAGATGCTGTGTGGAAAGGAAGCGATAGACCCCAACTACTTGAAAGGAGGGTGTAGTGAGGTGGGTGTTGGTCTCTTTTCCCTATGATCAGATGACAGAACAAGAGGAAATGGCCTAAAATTGTGGCAGAGGAGGCTTAGGTTGGAGATTAGGAAAATTTTCTTTGCTCCAAGAGTGTTCAGGGATTGACACAGGCTGCCCAGGGAGGTGGTGGAGTCACAATCCCTGGAGTTGTTCAAAAACATGTGGACGTGACACTTGGGGTCATAGTTTAGTAGCCATTGATGGTTGGACTTGATGATCTTAGAGGTCTTCTCCAACAAAAACAATCCTATGATTCTATGTGAGAGCAGCTCAGGAAGGGAGGGAAGTTGGAGCTGCAGTTTGAGAACACAGGAAAGCTGCATGACAGGGCAAGTGCCTTACCCGCAGCTGCGATGTCTGTGTGGAGCGGAGAATGCTCTGAGAGTGGCAAACTGTTTTGAAAAGCCTATGCCAAGCACCTCTGAAGGGAGAGAGACATTAAAACTGGAAAAGTACCTCAAATTTATCTTAACAGGGACGTTTTTCACTTCGAAATAAGAATTGCTATGGAGGTTGCTATGAATACTGCACCGAGCTAGCGCCCGAGGACTGCGATTCCTGTCTGAGCCTCTGCTAAGAGAGAGAGGAAAAAACAAACCCAAAAGAGGCTTTCCTTGAATTTATGCTAGCGTGGTTATTTAGTCTGTCATTGCTTTCACTGTAGGGAACAATAAAAAACATCTTTATTGTTTTAAAATTTGAGTTGTCTTCGCAATAGCTGCGGGTTTTGTCAGCCAAAGGCAGGCACTTCTGCTTCTCTGAGGGTTTTATGGGAAGAGTAATCAGAGCTAAAGCTATTAAACTGCCAGCCCGGGCTCGTTCTGCGCCGTGTTTGTGAGCAAGTGTGATCCTGGATGTTACAAATAACTCCTCCTGAGTTCTCTGTCAGATTTCTGTTGCTGTGTGATGTACAAAGGGAAGGTTACTGCACGCAGCTGTCTGTTATCGTAAAGCAGTTTAGCACTGCACTTAAAACAATTTGGCCTGACGGCACTGGGAATGGAGTCCTTCATTCCTGACCTTTCTCATGCTGTAGTTTGGATGNGGCCCTTCTCTGGACACACTCCAACATCTCCACATCCCTCTTGTCCCAGGTGCTCCAGAACTGGATGCAGTACTCCAGGTGGGGTCTCAGCAGAGCAGAGCAGAGGGGGACAATCACCTCCCTCGTCCTGCTGCCCACACTTCTGCTGATGCAGCCCAGGATATAGAGTCTGTATCATTCATTGGTTTGCTAAGAGGGATAAAAAGCCAAAATGTAAACAATTTGTCACTCTTCTCCACTACTAAGCATTGGATCTATTTCACTTCCCCTTCACTTTGCTCTAATGTCTTCCACTAACCAGAAAACAAGTCAGCTTTGTTGGTTGTCTTGGTTTTTGTCTGGGAAGGAAGGGGGAGAGGGACAGACAGAGAGAGAGAGGCTTTGAGCCCTTCTGGGCAGTTTCTTTTCTGGAAGGGCATTTGGATTTCTGTATCATTTCTAATTTGTATGTAATTTTAAACACTTGGAAATATATTAGGATATAGGCTTGTAAATTTTGCTTTGCTGTAGATACAGCTTTGTCTTACTTCCAAACTGTCTGACCTGGTCTGATAAATTTCAATAGTGTGTGTGTGGGGGTGAAAGTTCCTAACCCCCCACAGTGTTCTGCAGTGAAGGTAGCACAGCAAGATGTGAACTCTCAGGTGTTTGCACTGCCTTTGGCTCTGCAAACTGAATCCTGCAGGTTTTGGGTGGGCAATGACTGGCTTCTCTGGGGAGAGAGTCCTGGGAGGATGACTGTGAGGTGGATATTGGAGTAAATTAGAAAGATTTTAATCTTAATCTTGTCAATCTTTTGTGGGTCTGAATAAGTGCACCCAAGATGCTAAGCCATTGCTTGTGACTGTGCCATGTGGACAATGTCACAGTGACTGACTTGAGAGTGGAAACCATGATAGCTACTGACCATAGACTCATAGATGGTAAGGGTTGGGACTGGAAGGGACCTCTGGAGATCATCTGGTGCAACCTCCCTGCTAAAGCAGATTTTCTAGATCAGGTTGCTCAGGATCACATCAAGGTGATGTGGAAGGTCTCCAGAGAAAGACACTTCACAGTGTCTCTGGGCAGCCTACTCCAGGGCTCTGTCACCCCCACACCAAAGAAGTTCTTCCTTAAGTTCAAGTGAAACTTTCTGTGTTCTAATTTGTACCCATTGCCCCTTGTTCTGTCACTGGGCACCACTGCAAAGAGCCCAACCCCATCCTCATGACCTCCACCCTTTAGATATTGATCAGGCTGAGAAGATTCCCTCCCAGGCTGCTCTTTTGCAGGGTGAACAGCCCCAGGCCTCTCAGCCTGATGAGGGCTGACAAAATCCATGATTTTTCATTTTATTTAAGTTGGCATCAGAGATAAAGCACCCAGTGGACAGCACAGCTGTTTAGTTTTGCTCTGTTTCCCAGGACAATTCCATCTCTTCCACAGCTCCTGTTTTTCTGCCCATCCCTCCTTCACCTGGCTGCAGAGAAAAACTGCTCAAATACCCCTCTGGGAAGCATCCAGGGATTTGGTACTTGGAAGGCAGCCAGAAAAGGCTTGGCTTAGAGCTTAGTCAACCTCAGGGGCCAGCTGGAAAGCCTGAGTAGATACTAGAAACCAAGGGAAGCAGTAGGAGCAGGGGAGAAGGCGGCCCTGCAACAGCAGGAGCTGGACAAGTGTAGAGCAACAGTGCCAAGTGCACAGATGAGTCCCTGTCAGAGTAATCCGTGACCAGAAGAGGAGATGGAGTCGGTGGTGTGCCAGGACCTTCCTCCCAGGCAGCCTGCTTCCCACTCCCACTCTCCCTGCTGTCTCCATCTGACAGGCCACTGCAGGGTTAGATGAGTTTCTGCTTTGGGTACCTACGAGCAAAACCGGTGGTAGGCAAATGATCCTGCTGGGTTGCCTTTGGTTTACTCAGCTGTGCTCGTGTGAGGCTGCAGCTGAAAGTTCCCCTCAGATCCCTGTATTTTACCCAATTCAGAGCTATTGTGCTGCCCAGCTAGTTGGAGTGAAAGTCTCCTAATTCCTCAGGAACAGTCCCACCACTTGTTGAAAAGAGGTTTGCTGTAGGTTACCCTCAAACAGCTTCCTGCTGGAACTGCTCTGTTTTTGAGGCTCCTAAGGTCTCTCTCTTGGGAGGCAGGGGATAGAGGTTTGAGCCTTTTGAGCTTTAGAGGCAGGAGATGAGTTTAGACCACACAAATAGGAAGGCTGGGGAGGGATTATTGACAAGGTCTTGTAATGACAGGACTAGGGGCAATGGGTTTAAACTGGCAGAGGGGAGATTGAAACTGGATGTTAGGAGGAAGTTCTTTACAGTGAGGGTGGTGAGACACTAGCACAGGTTGCCCAGGGAGGTTGTGGCTGCTCCCTCCCTGGAGGTGTTGAAGGCCAGGTTGGAGGAGGCCTTGAGTGACCTGTGCTAGTGGGAGGTGTCCCTGCCTATGGCAGGGGGTTGGAACTGGATGATCCTTGAGGTCCCTTCCAGCCTTACTATTCTATGATTCTATGAAATCCTGAGAGCTGTTGAAAATCATCTGGGCTGCTGGTGCTGTCTCCTCCTCTTCCTCCATTTCTCCAGTTTAATGATTTTCTTATAAAGCCTCCAACAAAAAATAATAATAATAATAAAGCTAAGATTTATTTGAGGTTAATGGAACTTTTTATTTTTCACTGTCAAAAGAAAATAGAATCAATTTTTTTGGACAGGAAAATACGAAATTGCATTTGACACCTATTGACAAATGATCAAAGTGTGCTTCATAACTTTGCATTCTCTTTGCTGCTGTTATTTCTGATGGTATTTCAAGTGGATTGCAGCTGCCTTTTAACTTTGTACTTTAAGGATAGAAAAATTCTACTTTCCCCTCTACAGACATTTCCTCCTACTCCTTGCTTAATCTTAAGCACTACCCTTGTTTTTCTATCTACACCCACACCCAGGAATAATTTCCCTATCTGAAAGTGATTTTTTTGTTTTAATTTTCTTTCTCAGCTGAAACTTTCAGTGAAGAAAGGCAGCACACCTTGTGTCTTCAGCACTAACCAAGTTCCTTTGTCTCGAGCGACTCCTTTGCTGCCAAATGTGATGGAGAAGGTTCAGCTCTCTCCTTCACACATTTTCACAGTGTTTTCCCTGTTGCTCATCCTGTAAATGCTAAGTAACAGAAGCTCAACTCACCTGCTCCATATGCTTAGGCTTCTGGCTCTGAAATGCAGCAGAGGATGTATTCATATTCTCCAGTGTGCATCCCTAAAGGCTTGTTTGCCCTTATTGTTCTCAGTGCTTCTCCAATAGCCCAACTGATTGTGGCAGGGTCTTGGGACCCCTGAACTGATTCCTTGGAGTGCTATTTTGAGGGTGATCTGATGACATCCAGTAATAACTCTGCCACTAAGAATAGGACTCATCTGACCTAGGTGCTGTGCAAACTCAAGGTCACCTCTGCCTGATTCCCAGCATCTACATTTAATCAGAGATTAAATATAGCAGATGTGGAGAATGGAAAAGAGGAGGAGGGATGAGAGAGTGAAAGTCTAGCAGAGACCTAGCATTATGGAATAGTCTGAATCATCAAGGCATTGCTTAAAGACTGGCAAGGTCAGGCTCAGTAGGGCTCTGAGCAAACTGATCTAGTGGAGGATGTCCCTGCTGACTGCAGCAGGCTGGACTAGGTGACCTTTGGAGGTGCCTTCCAACCCAAACCATTCTATGATTCTATGAATTCAGTCTACAATTAAGCCCTTTTATTTTTCATAAGCTTATTTTATGGATCCTGCTCACTTCCATAGCAATAACCCTTAATAATCCATCCAATTGTGCTTAGTATATAGAATATTATAGAATATATATATATAT
>WBNM01012711.1:21478-60113 GCA_013399055.1 Ramphastos sulfuratus | reverse complement strand
CCCTAATTCTTACCCATAGGGAACAACATGAAGCAACCCACAGCATTCTAATACTAATCTTATTTTTAAGTTAGTATAGATGAATAAAGGGAATTGAAAATGTTGCTGCTGCCATATGCCTTTCCTCCCACCTTTTCTCTTGACATTATTAATTATAGTATGAAACTTTAAAACCATATTTTCTCCACATGGTCAGTTAGAGTGGTGTAAGTTGAAAATTTGACAGAATTTTCAAGTTGCATCTTACTTAGGCTGAATTTAAATTGCTCATCTAATAGTGAAAGACTTTCTACATATTTTCTCAGAAGCTTGCTCCTTATTGGGGTGTTGGGGTGTTCATTTTTGTTTCAAATGTTTCTTTTGAAAATGATCTCCAACTCTCTGTGTGTGGTCATTTTATACACTTGCACACACCTTTTCTCAAAGTTTGGTTTTCTCCCTACAATCTAGCATTACACCTCTTGGTTTAGGATGATTGTCTTTGCAGTGGATTTCTGTTTCCTAGATGTGACAACCTGCTGGCCTGCTCCAGTCAACTATTGACTTATGTAGTGTTTTATTTTATTATATATGTGAAATTAATGCCTCATTTGGCATTTATTTTCACTGTACATTGGAATGCCTATTAGGAGATGAAACCTTAAGAATTTATTTTTGTCATCTCTTTCAAATACTTGCCAAGTACTTTAACAAGCTGTCCAGTTCCCTCTGACAAAATATCTTTTAGCAGCAGGAATCTACCACTAGTTAGCTACTGACTCTTTGGAATATACTTTGTGCATTTGTGGTGTTTCTGGTAGTGAAATAATGTAGAAGTTTGGATGTGTAGTCCCTGGCTTGGTCAATGCTGTCAGTGCCTACCTTTCCCCTGCAGATTAAATCTCTTATGTTTGTCAATGATGGGCACTTTTCTATTTGCATACCTTACATTTTATAATGCCATCTTATGGAATGTGTTTTTCAAGTTCTGTATAGTGAGAAAAAAATTCTATAGGTCAGATTCTCTACCCTGACTGGGTCCATAGAATGCAGCACTAACAGGAGGAGAGCTGTTCCCATATTGCCGCTTGTCTGACTAGGAACACGGAAAAAATCATTGTCTGAGTTACAAGGCTGTGAGCAAAATATATTTCATAATGTTCATAGACTAGCAGCTATTGACAGCTTCACCCAAAAAGGTAATACTGCAGGAGATAAAGGTGTTATTTCTGAGAGGAAAAAAGGCTGAGATTGGTTTTCAGATGACACCTATCCATGGCAGAAATGAAAGCAGTCAGCTGCTTTGTTAGCGTTAAAATTTAATTTTGAGAAGCTTGTTTGCTCTGTCCTTTGTCCTTTGTATAAATAAAATTTTACCTATGAAGTGTCTTTGAGAGAAGGGATTCTCAAAGCTCATAAAATATTAAAGTTAGGTACTGTGGATTAGTTTTTAGTAACTTCCCTAGCGTGGACTGTACAAATTGAGAATGTTTTGGTGTAAACTGGGTTGCATGTGCCCTGTAGGAAGCAGAAACTGTAGTCAGTATGTTGGTGGTGTGGTTCAGTGCTAGGGTGTCAACTTGATGGTGTCTTTGTTTCCTCTCCTTTCTCCTTAAAATGAAGGTAGCTGTATTTATATAGCTTACATTTGAATTCTTGCACTAGTTATTATACAGTAACTAGGACTTCTTAAATATTGCTTGATGTTTTTAGTGTTTGAAGTTGAAAATGCCTTTGGACTATCATTCACATTTCAGGGGGATTCTGTAACAAAAGAAGTGTTGGTGTAAGATGATGCCCTTTATTGTAACAAAACTCTGCTTTTATTTTTCTGTCTCTGAGGGATGGATCAGCTGTATGGGAGTTGCAGAACTGGTAAACTTTATACCATAGATATTCACTAGAAGGTAATAAAAGTGAGTTACTTGTGTTTTGCATCCTCATATCCATTTCAAAGTCCTGACTTCTCCATTAGATGACTCACAGGCTCCTGAGGCGGGTGTGAGCTGTGCTGCAGTATATGGCAGCTCACCTTTTTCAGTTATTGGAGCTGTCATGTCCTGCAACTCACAGCCACCACAGCAGACTCAGTGACCCACATTTCAGCTGCTCATTTAATTCGATGGAAGCTTTCTGTGTCTCCTTTCAGTCTTAAGACTTTGCTTCTCAGTCCTCTAGGATGATGAATCATCAAGGACCAGTATAAAGCACTGACTTCTTCTGTGAGGAGCCTCACTGGAGTAATTAATTTGGATCAACAGAAAAAACCCCAAACCAAAACAAAACCCCAAAACAAAACCCCCAAGCCTGCTTCAGGTATGGAACACTGAGTGCTCTCACAGGGATTTCTAATTTAGTCCACTTGCAAACTTATATTAATATCCTAAATAATTCCTAGAGGAAGACAAGCCAAATTTAGCTTTTCATTTCTCACAGCAAAAATGGTACTTCATAATTTAGAAATATCATACCATTTATTATGTTGAAATGCAGTGATGAACTGGTAGCTCACTCAGGGTCAGGTTAGACTGAGATCAGAATCTTTGAATTACTTGCAATTGCTTCCTGTTTATAACTGGATTTGCTACATAATTTAAATAAAATATTGCAAATAAATAAATGAACCTGCAAATACTTTTGTATGTCCTTGATGTGAAAGCTGTACACATTTTGCTTATTTAATCCTGGGATATTTTGGTACTTTGGGTTATCTTACGTATTTCACTTATTTGGATCCATTTCTCAGGGTAATAAAACCAGACAAGATTATGTGAAATTCTTGGTAAGGTGAAAATACAGGTCCTTAGGATAGACCATGCATCATTCTGTAGGTATGCTTCTGGCATTAGAGACATCAGAAGAGGGTTTCACAGGGGCTTGGTATCTCCATCTTTGGAGCAATTTCAAACTCACGTAGACACAGCGATGAGCAGCCTGCCCTAACTCACTGGCTTTGGGCAGGGTGTTGGATCAGAGACTTCTAGGGCTCTCCTGACCTACCTCATGGTATGAGTTTGTGATTCTATAACAGACATTGTGATAGAGAACAGTTCAAATGAGTTGCTATTTTGTTGCCTTTGGTTAAGGCACGGCCCTGACTGCAACACTATTTGTGTCACGTAAGTAATTTAAATAATATAGTCTTGTCAGGTAATTCCTGTAGTGACTTAGTTTTCCTTTGTTCACATTTTTGCAGATAACTTATTTTCTTTGGAAAGGTGAGAATTTGACCTTAGATTATGGGTGTGTGTATGTGGTATAGTTATGATTTTTTTGCTTTCCTTTTTATAGTTAAAAGGATTTGTCAAGTTACTGTTTTAACTACCAAAATCATCCATTCGTAATAAATCTCCTTTATTTTCTCCTTTATTTTATGTTGCTGTTACTTGCAAGGAACTTCTTCAGACTGGGTAGTGTCTGCATCAGCAAAATCTGTGAAATTCATTATATACCCAACTAAAATTAAAATGGGAGACGTGTACTGTTATGTTGATGGCAGGAACTGTAAATTTATTTGTGTTGTCACATTATTTAAACTGATATCTTGTGTAAGATGAAGTGACTTACAAAGAATATTCTTAAGATAGTTTAAATAGTGTTTACAGTACTATATGAGTATGTCAGGAAAAAATAGGATGAATAAAATCTGAAACTGATGAAGAAAAATGATGAAGCAGGGTAATGTAGCACTGATATGATTTTGATGATGATCTTTAAAGATTTCCAGGAGAGAAGCTTGCTAGCAGATGTGAAATTCAAATGTTTCAGCCAATTTTAAAATCTATGCCTCTTTATTGACTGTGCCATTTGATTTCAGTTCCTCACATTTGAATGAAGAATGCAACTGTGTTTCCTGGATATTTTTTTTCCCAATGATGATAAGAGGTCTAAAATATTGGTGTGTGCTCTCAGGCAGTTTATACATAAACAAAGTGATTCAGAGCTTTGTATTTAATATAGTGTCTCACCATGCCTTGCATGCAGTGTGTTGCAAGAACTGGTATGTTGTGGCTGTTTCAGAATGGAATGTGGCTTCTCACTATAGGATGGGAGGGAATTTTGTTAGGAGCTCTGTCAAGCCTACTGCTCTCACATGCATATTCAATCTGTCAATGGCATATGTATTGCAGTCAAATAATTGAGTTCTGTGCTGAATCATTTGGCATGCTGGACCAAATCAGTTGCTAGTATAGCTCCCTTTAACAGCAAAACTACACTCAGATCAACTTGATTTAGTGCAGTTTGAGTTAGATGATAATGGTCTTGCACATTTTAGTAATGTGTTACAGTCTCTTGTTAGTCTGAGGGAAAAGATTTGTTTGAGAATCTAGTAATTTTTACAGAGCATCCTTGGTATTTGATTTTCACTGTTCTGAATATGTTGCTGCCTGACTCACTGCAGCATCATCCAGTGCAACCAGCCAGCTCTATTTCCTATAGGGCTTTATGTGTAGAGGTGCTGAGCTGTATGTGGAGGGTACTTGCCTAATGCACAGGATGGATAATTTGGGAATGAGTGAAAGTTTTTGGTGGTTTTTTGGTGTGTTTTATTTTTCTTTTTTTCCCCATTTCATTTTTACTCTGCAACTGTGAGACTACAAATAGTGGATAATTCAGAGCAGTTTCTTGCTGGGTCAGTGCTGCAAAATGCCTAGAGGCCATGCAGGTACATGTGTTGGAGCAGGTCCAGAGGAGGGCCACGAAGATGCTCAGAGGGCTGCAGCAGCTCTCCTATGAAGACAGACTGAGAAAGTTGGGGCTCTTCAGCCTGGAGAAGAGAAGGCTTTGAGGAGACCTTAGAGTAGCCTTCCAGTATCTGAAGGGGGCTACAGGAAGGCTGAGGAGGGACTATTGACAAGATCTTGCAATGACAGGACTAGGGGCAATGGGTTTAAACTGGCAGAGGGAAGATTTAGACTGGATGTCAGGAGGAAGTTCTTTCCAGTGAGGGTAGTGAGACACTGGCACAGGTTGCCCAGGGAGGTTGTGGCTGCTCCCTCCCTGGAGGTGTTCAAGGCCAGGTTGGAGGAGGCCTTGAGTGACCTGTACTAGTGGGAGGTGTCCCTGCCTATGGCAGGGGGTTGGAACTAGATGATCCTTGAGGTCCCTTCCAACCTTACCATTCTATGATTCTATGATTTTTGTGTGTGTATCTATACACACGCACGCACACATATGATTCTATATCTTGAGACTATTGAGAGGGTCAACTTGCATTTCTGAACCATTTTCCTAAACTTTCTATTACTTTTGATAGGATGATGTGAAATAATATAAATAGTGTGAAGATAAAAACTGAACACCCAATGTCAAGTGCAAATGAAATGTGATGTATGAAGCAAGAAGCCTGTCTTTTTGTACGAAAGTTAAGCTAAATCAGCTGCAATATCACTGTAAGTCATGGCCTTTTCAGTACTAGAAATTAAATAGCAAACAGTTTCTGTTCTTCCCTGTGCTCCATCCATTCTCATTTAAAATTGGAAAGCCATTGATTTTGGTGCTTATGCAGTTTCTTTTGTTAATAGGGAGTATCCACTAAGCAGCATATCTGAATAAGCACCAATTTCACCTGGGTAATCTTTATAAAATTACCTGGTGCTAAATAGGTTAATATATACTCATTGTTTACTTTTGTTTCTTCTCTTGTGCTGATTAGACCTGTGGTTACCTAATACTTTTACTCTGACATGCAACGGTTGGACTGGTGCCAAAACCACCCCACAATTGGTAGCTCATTCCTAAGACTTCTCTAAAGGAATAGATCAGGGAAGTATGAGAGTACACCCCCTTTGCCNAATAGAGCTTCAGTCCTTAACTTCCAGCTGGCTGAGTTCTAGTCTGGGTCATTGTACAAAGTGTGGGGGGGCAGGGAACTCCCAAACCGTCACCCAGAAAGAGATCGACCTGCAAAACATCCTTTCCAGCCCCAGCAACTGTGTGTGTCTGAGTACTAGTGGCAACTGAGGAGGGACAGGCAAAAAGCGCAAGTGCCCCTTGTGACAGCAGTGAAGATTTATGTGTCATCAAGGTGATTTGCCTGACAACACATAGTTCTTGAGATCAGTGCTCTCAGGTAGTACATGGGGCTGTCACCACTGAGAATGAGGCAATAATTTACACTGTGAATAGTTCTGTGAAAGTCAATGGGAAAAGGAGATGCCATTCAGTACAAAAGCTGACAAAATCTGATTGGTAAGTACGAGTCAGTACATTAAACTTCATATCTCTCTAAAGAGTGAGGAGGGAGAGAATTAGCTTGTATAATACAGAGACATGTTAAAGAAGACAGATACCAAGTGAATACTTTATAAAACTTGTATGGTTTAGTGCATTTTCATAGTCATTACCCTGCCTTTTCTGTCTACCCTTCATCGTGACAGCTGCAGTGTCATAGACCTTAAATCAACAAAAAGCAGTGAAATATCTTACTCTCTTTGGTTGGCAAAGAGCTTCTGTTGAAGTCTGTGTTCTTCAGAGATGGCTTCTCCATCATACCATCTGGCTTGACTATTCTGAGACTTGCAGTTTTGTTTGCAAATTTGCTGACATCTCAGCAAAACCACACACCATGATTAGAAAATGAACTTAATTCTGGTTGCAGAAGTTTTGTAGGTATCTCTGGAAGGGAAAAAAAAATAATTGCCGAAAGTATTAAAAGTGAAATATTAAATGAAATCTTCATTATAAAGCAGATATCATGAGCAGTGATTTGTATACTGAACACAAGGCTTGAATGTAGGTGGAATGTAGTGCAGTATAGTTTGCCAAAATTACTTGAAGCCTTATTTGGAAGGTCGATAAAGGTACATTTAAAAGGTGTGAAACAGTTCTGATACAGTCTGTGACTGGCTCCATAGCTTATTCTACTAATGTCAAAGCCAGCAAGGATTTACAAGTGGACTGTGGAAGGTTGTTCAGGAGCATATTGTTAAGAAAGCCATTTAAAGTTGAGAAATATTAAAAGAAGTTGTATTATAAAAAGTAGTTATTGACTTTTGTTCTCAGAGTGACACTGAAGCAGAAGGTTGCTCACCTGTCTGATGAAGTCTGGGCTTTTGCCTTATTAATATCTGTATTCCCTGAGTCCGCAAAATGCCGATACTTATTCCTGGCCACCAAATCTTGGAGATCCCCAAATCTCTCCCAGTTTATTTAGGAGAAGCTCATTCTTCTGACACCCACTGAATGCTGAAGAGAAATGAATGAGCAAAAAGGCTTGTTGGAAACACTTCTGAACAAGCAAAACCTTCAGAACTGGTATTTTTCTCCTTATTAGCCGTTAGACTTACCTTATTAGCAAACTAAGAATCATTAAAATCCAAGCTGAAACCAAAGGTCTGAAATAATTGCATTTCTGGAGCTGGAGGCATTTTTAAACAGTGGAAAGCTATGACAACTATAATTGCTCCATTGCAATTTATTCTGTTTCCTATGTAATCTTCCAGTTCACATCATACAGTTTTCAATAGATTGAAAACATAGCTGGTGGAATGTGAAGTTCTGTTTGGAACCTTGAGTCCAGTATGTTGGTTGTGACCTTTTTTAGAAACATTCCAGTTAAACTCACAGTATCACAGTATCACAGTATAGCAAGGTTGGAAGAGACCTCAAAGATCATCAAGTCCAACCCATTACCACAGACCTCAAGACTAGACCATGGCACCAAGTGCCACGTCCAAACCTGCCTTGAACACCTCCAGGGACGGTGACTCCACCACCTCCCTGGGCAGCCCATTCCAGTGGGGAATGACTCTCTCGGTGAAGAACTTTCTCCTCACCTCCAGCCTAAACCCCCCCTGGCACAGCTTGAGACTGTGTCCTCTTGTTCTGATGCTGGTTGCCTGAGAGAAGAAAGCAACCTCCTGCTGGCCACAACCACCCTTCAGGTAGTTGTAGACAGCAAGAAGGTCTCCCCTCATGTTTACTTAATCCTTGTCAACAGCACTGAAGTAATTTGAATGCCTTGAAACACAAAGATTTTCTCAGTTTTAATTCATGTTTAGTAAAGATTGCATTAATATTTGAATCCCTTCAATATCCAGTGGAATCCGTTAATAGCTGTATACAGCATCAAGATAAATCATTGGTGCCGTAAAAAGCTTAGCAGTGGAGTTGTCAGATGTTCTACTGGTTGTTCTTCACTAAAATAATTGAGAACTTGGTTTGTCAGGTAACAAACCCACACTGATTTGCCTTTCCTAAGTGACTATTCTACTTCTGTTCTTATGGGGCTCCCTGGAGTGGCAGACAGGCAAAATCTCTGTGTTCTTTCTCCTTGCTCTGAAAAATGTACTGGTGGTTCTTGGGATGGGGTAAAGGAAGAGGAGCTGTGCTGGGTACAGGACGTTTGTGTGGTCATAAAGGATGCAGGATGTGATTGCAGTTCTAGTAGTAAAAGCTTTACAGACAGGATAGGAGAAAAATCTTAAATACTTCAGCTGTGCTGCAGTGAAATACCAAATTATGTGCTTTGTGTGAAGTACATCAGCAATCTTATTATTCAGCAATACAAATATTAGCATTGCAGATATGTTTAGAATTAAGCACATAACAAGTCTGGAGCACTAGTACCCAAACTGAGTTGTTTCCTTATTATATTTTTTTTTTAATATTTGCTTGGATTATTTTCATTTTTATATTTTATTGTTAATATTATAAACAGTATTGTTGGTTCTAGACTGCTAACCTGTATTGGAAGGGTTTAAAATTAATTTTCAGAAGTCCAGAAATAAAACTCAGTGAGAAAAGATGTGAAACACGGCCAAGCAGCCTTTACAAATGGAAGAGTAATCCCAAAATGCTATTTTACTACTGATTTGGTGTTGTCTCTGCCTGGATTAAGAAAAGAAACTTTGTACTAGGTGGCTACTCTGAAGTTTTATTAGCCAGCTTCTTAGTGTGAAATTCATTTGTTCAGGAAGAAATATAAATCGTCTGAGGTGAAAGAAATTTATTTTTACACTACCTTTCACTTG
This sequence comes from Ramphastos sulfuratus, assembly GCA_013399055.1. Lineage (NCBI taxonomy): Eukaryota > Metazoa > Chordata > Aves > Piciformes > Ramphastidae > Ramphastos > Ramphastos sulfuratus. The sequence goes on along the minus strand of WBNM01012711.1, from coordinate 51,159 downwards.
TTGAACTGTGGTAGAATTAGCTTCATTAGGCTCTCAGAATGTTCATAGGTATTATAAAATGTTTAAAAGTTGATATGTTGAGATACCTTGCATGGATTTCAGGCACTAGAAAAATCTGTTGCATTTATGTTGTCATCAGGCTGGTATTTGGCACACTGGTAAGGAAATGTTTGCTTTATTCTCATTTGAGTCCTAAGTAGAGCTGTGCTGCCTGACACTAACGAAGAACTGATACACCTAGTGAGAAACCCTAGGGTTTTGGAACAATGCTTGAAGATTAAAGGTAAAAATTGTATATAAAGCAATTTCACAAGTAAACTGGAAGTCACAAGAAGCATTTGGAATCATACAAGAACTGATAATTCTAATTCAGTGTGTATTTTCATGCTGCCTTCAAGCAAAGTTGGCAGCCACTGCAGGAAATCCCCAGGATTTCTGCTGGCAGGGCATGTGTCCTTATGCAAACTATTCCCACAATATATATGGTAACATGGCAAGATACTTTGGTGTGAAATAAAAGGACAACCTTCAGCAGACAAAAAACTATTCAGAAATCAAATCCCAAGACTTACTGTCCAGTCCATTTGTAAGGTGTCTTTTAAAATATAGTAACACCCCTCCTGCATAGTCTGTAGGTTTCTAGTTTACTCCCTTTCCTTAGAGGCTATCTAGCTGGCTTTGTTAATCCCACAGTCATTTTAGCAATGAAGAGTTTAAAAGATTTTTACTGTAGCCTTTGGATTTTGTGGCTGTTACTAGTGTCTAATAGCTGTTAAACTGTGTTTTCGTGTTGAAATGTGTCTGAGAGAATGGTAAAAAGAATATTGCAGGTAGTTCCCTGAATGTTTTGTCTTTGGCTTTTTTCACAGAGAATTTTTATCAAATTGAATTTTTTTTTATTTTCAGTTTATTTATCATTGTAATGTCAGATGACCTGACTCTGTCAGCCACATTCTCCTTTCATGGTGGCTTATTACACAATAGGTGTATTTATTGCATTGGAAGTACCTGTTGAGTACATTCTGTGGAATCCGAAAACATCCTAGTGTGTTTTCTTCAGCTTTTAGCTGTTATTTGCAAGTAAGTCTGCCTTGGTGAGAATGATGGTGACAGATTTCTTGAAGGCCTGGATCAAAGTGCTTGTCATTCAGTAGCAGTAGAGGCATGAAAAAAAGAGATTTATTTTTTTAAGATCAGGTAGTGAACTTACATTTAGATTGTTACTTTGTTTCCCAGAGGCACGAATTAAGGATACCTTTAAGCTCAGAGAAATCAGTGTTATTTCTGGAGCAGAGATCCTGTCTAGCTTGCCATCTCTCATTCTGATGAAAAATTCTGTCTCCATAGCTCCAGGCTGTTTGCAGGGTGCTGCTGCCACACCTTTCTTTCTTTCCAGGGCTGATAAATATGGTAGATTCAGAATGTGCAACTAAATGCTGCTTCTTAGAGTGGCATTTCTCTAAGCAATTATAAATGAGGCTCAGAAATATCCCTCACCTAGCTAGATTTTTAAAACTGCTCTATTGTTTGAAAAATGGAGGATTTCAGAATAAGCTGTCACTGACACCCTTCACTGAAACTTTCTGAACTTCAGTGCTTCCAGTCTCCTCCCCTCCAACTCCAGATACACGGGGACCCCAGGAGTTGCTCTCCCAGTGCTCAGCAGAAGCCCATGCAGATTTCTTTTGACAGGTGCAAAACAATTTCTGATTAGTTTTTTTTCTTCCCCCTTTCTTGTTTCCTATTAAAAAAGAAATATTGTAAGATAAGATGCAGATGTAAGAAAACATAATTCACAGTTACCAGTCTTGCATATGCAACATTTACCCTGAGTGTAGCAAAGCTGACTGGGTTGTCGGTGTTGTGTAATGGGAATATTTCCTTTTCTTTTCCACTGCTGTGTTTGTAGTGAAGTTGTATGTGAGACAGAGAGTTCTGTGTAAATTAGCTCATGTATCAGTATGGTAGGGGAGTAGTTCCAAAATGAGTTTTCAGTCATTCCACACCTGTACCAACAGTTAATGCTGCTAATGTTCACTGGTAGCCTGCCAGTGTGTGAGAACAGATGCCCTCTAATTAATAGTCAAAGCTGATACCCTTCATGATTGGCAGTGATTGAGGGAAGGTGGTGTAAACAAGTTAATTTTGTCTCAGTTTTCAGAATTTCTAGGTGTTGGGTTTTTTGGGTGGGTTTTTTTTTTTTTTTAATTTTTTTTTCTTGTCTCCACCTTTATTTACCTCAAGTGTTATCTTTGTCTGGAGCACAGACATGCAGAACCCTTTTACTGCATGAGTACACTCTGCTGCAGTGAGCAGAAATGAAGATCATTTGGAGAACACAGGCTAATGTGGCAATTGTTCATGTTTCTACCCAAAGATGTTTGTTCACTTCATGAGGAAGTAGGTTTTTTCAAACTCTTCTCTAGTAGCAAATAAGAAAACCTAACATCAGTTTTTTTCTTCATTCTTGCTTGTTTTTCATTTCAGAGTCTTGTAATCTTAGTATCTAATTTCTAATCACTTGGGCAGTGGCCTTCTGAACTCCTGTTTGAAAAATGAAGGCATGTTTTAGCTGTTTTCCTATCATTTTGTAAGCCTTTATTCACCTCTGACACTTGTTAGTGGAGCGCTACAATTTTTTCCTTATGCTTGAATAATAGCACATCATCTCTGCTTCACTTCAGTGTTGCAGGAAAAATGAGCAAAGATGGAGCATGCTGCTGTCATACCATTAAAAAGGTATTTTGATTCCAAGGAAGTACAAGTGGTGCATTCCTTCTGCAATAAAAATGCTGGCTTGATTAAAAAATGTTTCCTACAAAGAAACAGCTAATTACATTGATAGCACATTAAAAGAATAAGTAACTTGAGTAAAGATGCAACAATAAATCAAATAAAGTAATTACATAAATTGAAGCATCTTTGAAAAGTAGGACAACAAATTGTCTGAGTGTGTTATTTATTTACTACCAACTTAATATCAGAAGAGCAAACAGTAAGGCAGGTAAAGTACGTCAAAATATTAATTATATGGATTCATGCTATAGCTTATAGTGTTTACTTATGGCTTCTCTTCAAGGGAACTGCTGATAGAAATTAAAGCATAATATCTTGAATTATTAACAAGCAGCTGAATTATGATGAGTGAGACCCAGAAGAGCTTTGATTTTCAAACAGGACAAAGACAACACAAAGAGTTTTTATCAGTTCTCTGAAAGATATGGATATCAGATTTGAATCATTCTTTCCTGCATGTATTTTTCAAACTCCAAACTATTATGGTGTAGTTTTGAAAGTAGTTCTATTTTGAGTTAGTAGGCTAGATATTTATCTTTTTTTTTAAATAAAAAAAAAAAACACCAAAACCAACCAAACAAAACCCACAAGTGACCAACCAACCACAAAAGCCCACCACACACAAAAAAGCTGAATATAGACATTGCCATCATTCCTTCATCCAACAGGAACCAGTGTATCATGCTTTCAAGGTAATTGGTTTCAGTACCAAGCCATTGAACTATTTTTAACTTCAGTTGGTAAAATTCTATTGGAGCTAACAGTTATCTTGTAGTCCTTTCTTACTCTGTTTTTAACCCCTATAAAAGGTAAAGATACCACACTGCATCTGGGCAGGATTTGGATATTCCACAGAAGGCTTGCTGACTCGGGCTGCGATTTGCTGCTTTTAGCCAGCGTAACAGCTATTTTGAATCACAGAATTAACCAGGTTGGAAAAGATCTTTGAGATCATTGAATTCAACCTATTACCTAACCCTTCTAATTAACTAAATCATGGCACTAAGTGCCTCATCCAGTCTCCTTTTAAAGACCTCCAATGATGCTGACTCCATCTCTCCGGACAGCCCATTCCAATGCCAATAACTCTTGCTGTGAAGAACTTCTTCCTAATATCCAGCCTAAACCTGCCCTGGCGCACTTTGAGGTTGTCTCCTCTTATTCTGTCACTCGTTGCTTGGGAGAAGAGACCAACCCCCACCTGGCTACCCTTCAGGTAGTTATAGAGAGCAGTAAGGTCTCACCTGAGCCTCCTCTTTACACTGAACAATCCCAGCTCCCTCAGCCACTCCTCGCAGGGCTGTGCTCCAGCCCCCTCACCAGTCTTGGTGCCCTTCTCTGGACACATTCAAGCACCTCAACATCTTTCTTAAACTGAGGGGGCCAGAACTGGACACAGTAGTCAAGATGTGGCCTCCCCAGTGCTGAGTACAGGGGCAGAAGGACTGCCCTGCTCCTGCTGGCCACAATATTCCTGATACAGGCCAGGATGCCGTTGGCCTTCTTGGTCACCTGGGCACACTGCTGGCTCATGTTCAGCTGGTGACCAGCACCCCCAAGATCCCTCTCTTCCTGGCTACTCTCCAGCCGCTCTGTTTCCAGCTTGTAATGCTGCATGGGTTTGTTATGGCCAAAGTGCAGAACCTGACACTTGGCCTTGTTAAAACTCATGGCACTGGACTGTGCCCATCTATCCAGCCTGTCCAGGTCCCTCTGCAGAGCCTTCCCATGCCAGGGCCCCAGGGAGACAACAGACTTCCCAGTGGGATGGGTCTGAACAACATATGGGGCCCTGTGTTCCTTTCAGAAGGGAGTTACTGAACACTATTACCCTTCTTTTCTTTTTAATACCAGAGGTTGTAATGCAGGGGGCTGTTTGTCTAGACTTCAGTGGTGCCTCTAAGCTGGCAGAGCCATCATCCTCATCGTTGTCCAGTTCCCCTTGTAGAGCACTGTACCTGCCTTTGTCTTCATCTTCGTTCTCCTGGCTATCAGCTCCCAGAGCCCCATATCTATTGTACAATGTCAGCTGGGTAGGTGAGGGGGGCTGAGGAGGTTCTCGCTTAACTCTCTGAGGGACCTTTCTTCATTCTCCTTTGTCCTTTATGTCCCCTCCTCTTGTCTAGTGAGAGGAAGAGAGGGAGTCCTTCTCTACTCATAGAGCCTCTTTCTGCCGCCTTGGCAGTGGAGTGTGGTTCCACCAATCTATCTTGCTTTCACACACACTGATTGTTCTCAATCTCTCTACCTCCTATCAGTTCAACCACCTGCTTTAGCAGGTCGTTTATTTGGTCACACTGTACACAAGCGGTGTCTTTGACTCCTGCACTGGGAAGGTCAGGGAAGGGTTGGAATCTGCACTGGGAGGGTCAGCAAAGGGTTGGGATGTGCGTTGGGCAGCTGGCCGGGGGCAGCCAGGAGGATGGATGTGTTAGGAAGGTGCTGCCAAGCCCCGGGAGAAAGGGGATGGAGGAGGAAGGTGACAGAAGAGCTTGGAACTGGCAGGGCACAGCTTCACAAAGAAGTTTATTGTGGCATGCAGGGGCTCAGGGCCAGCACTCGGGGCCAGCACAGCTCAGCTCCCTCGGCGCTCTCCAGGCTGGCTGTAAGGATCTGAGCTCCCAACGCCGCAAGTCAGAGCTTGTAGCTGCTGCTCCTTGTCTGATCACTGAGGAGCAGCACAAGAGCTTGGCCCTCTCCACTTGGCACCCACTTCTCAGGTATTTATAGATATTTGTGAGATCTCCTCTTGGCCACCTCTTCTCCAGGCTGAACAGCCCCAGGGCTTTTGGTCTCTCGCCAGAGGGGAGATGCTCAAGTCCTGCTTGAGCTGTTGGTTGGTGCCACTTGCAGATCATCGCTTTTGGTGGAACCAGGTTCAGTAAGAAAAGCAAATTTCTTCAGGCGCACCTCAGGAGTTTCAGTGGCTGTTAGGGTGCCAAGCCTGCCACACTGGGAAGGAATTTGTCTTTGCTGATCTCTAGCTTCTGAGTCCTCCTTTTTGGGAAGCTGACAGGAGCATAGGCAGCTCTCAGCATCCTGCCTTGTGCATGGCTGAAGAGACTGGTTGAGAGACGGTGCAGTTTGATGGCACCAGTCTGGCTGCCTCTGGCACTGCCTGATGGTCTGCAGCCATTGACTGCCTCCCTCAGCTCAGCCACTGGGCCAAGAAGCTTATTGAGCTGCTGGCAGCAGACTCAGGTGCAGTCTCTGCAGGCAGCCCTAAGAAAAGAGAAGCTGCAACACTGCCCACAGCCAGAAGCCTGGAGACTGATCTGTGTGTGTGTGTCAGAGCTCTGCCCAAGTGGGCACAGTTCTACTGGAGACAACTCCAGGCCAAGCTCCAGCCATCACTGCTCCTGCTTCCGCTCTAGCGGCGCTTCCTGGACCAGCTGTAGGGGATCTGCTCCGTGCAGCGTTGCAGGCGCGAACCCACTCGCACCCAGGTGGGCCCGGGGGCAGCAGAGCAGCAGCTGCTGCCCTCAGGCCCTGGGGAGCACTGGGAATGCCTTGGCCCTGCCTGGATGGCACTAGGAGCTGCCAAGAGAAGCAGGAGGGTGAGGGGTGCAGTCTCCGTGCCTGCAGCAGAACAGGCCAGCACAGTGTCCCAGCCCTCCTAGAGCAGAGAGCCTCTGTCATGCCAGACTGGGCACTCGGGGCCAGGACAGTACCCAGGAGCACCCGAGGGCTGTGTTTCTTACCAGTGCTGGGGCCAGCACAGCCTTGGCATTCCCAGCTCTCTGTGCTGTCACTCAGGCTGGAGCAGCTCCTGTGGGTGCCTTCGGCTGCACAGGAGCTGCAGAGCAGCAGCTGCCGGGGGCTAGGGAAGCAAAGGGGTTGCTGCCGGTGAGGACACAGTGGCAGCAGCAGGGCACTGTCCAGCAGAGCTCTCCATCGGGGACCTTCTGCTTTCAGCCCTCGGCCAGACAGAGAGCTCGTGCAGAGCCCCGAGGGGCAGTTTGGCCAACTTACCCTTCGTCCTCTGCCTGCTCCCTGTCTGCTGGGCACAGGCACTGGGCAGCATCGCACCGTCCGTGCCGTGCCATCAGGCCTTCGAAGTCCTCCAGGGTCTCCCACGCTGGTGGTCTGATGGAGAAAGGGAAGTTGCTGAGCCCTTGCTGCCCCAGTAGAAGGCAGGTGGAGGGTGTCTGTCCCTGCTTCCCCCCTGCCCTGTTTCCCACCCCCCCCTGTATCTGAAGCCCAGGCTCAGAAGACAGTGGAGGACTAGAAGTGCAGAGATGGCCGCTGGCCTGGCACAGCCCTGGCACCCTCCTGTCTTATGAGCTGTGAAGAAAAGTCACCAACCTAACGGGGATATGGATGCCCATGAAGAGCATTCCCATCTGGAAATCCTCTTTGTCCCTGCACAGCATGCACTGGAATGCTGAGGAGCCTGCACGCAGAGTGTGGCCCTGCAGGAGAAACAACAGGAGCATGAGAGAGGCTCTGGTGCTTGCGAGCCCCTGCCGTGCCCCTGGGCTGAGGCAACAGCTCCTACCTGGACTCAGCTCCTGTGGAACCAGGCATGCTGGCAGGTTGGGCACCCCATTGTCCTGAAGGACTTTCTCCGGCCCATAGACTTTAGGCACAGCAGGCATTTGGTGCCAGGCTCTGGGTCCCTGACCACCGTTTGCCGCTGGCAGTGGTGTAAGCAGAATGCCCTGTGGGGAAGAGCAAAGGGATGGGCGAGGTGTGTGGTGCTGTGCCCTTCCCTGCTGGTGAGCTGGGTGCCAGGGAATTAGGTGTGAAGCAGCTGGACACCTCGCTCGGCTCTGGCCGTGCCTGTGCCTGGCCGGGGCAGAGTCACAGCAGCTTCCTTTCTTGTTTGCCTGCGGCTGGCAGCAGGGAACCGAAGGTGAGGACTAGCCCCGGGGCAGAGGCATCTGCCCTTACCTGTAGCTGCCGTAGTACTGCGTGATGCAGCGCCCCCGCACGGCACAGGGCAGGTGGAATCTCTGCTCACACCTGTGCCCACGGCAAACGATGGCAGCTCCTCCCCTGCCGCAGACGTGGCATCTCTGCAAAGAGCACAGCAGCCTCCATCGGCATCTGCTCGGCACTGCCACTGCCAGCCCCACGCCGCTTCGCAGGGGGCAGGATGTGCCCGCTGCTCTGGACGCCCCCACAGCTCCGCCTGGCCGATGAGGCTTCTGTGCTGGAGTCTTTGTGGAGCTGCTGGTAGCAGCGCTTTTGTCCCAGGGCTGCTTGGCAGGGCTGGGCTTGCTTTGCTGGGGGCTTGGCTAAGCTCCTGCAAACCTCTCCCGGCACAAATCTCCCTATGCTTGCCAGGTCCTTACCTTCTCTGCTGCCTCGTCGATGACTCTTTGCACATCTGATATGGAGTAGATCGCCCCATCTGATGAGACGAGGGTAGGAGAAATGCTATTGGCAAAACACTGTAGGAGAGAGAGAGCAGAGAAGGAGCTGCTGAGGAGTATGAAAGGGCCAGGCTGTGAGAAAGCAGGAGGGAGCTCCTGGGGCACTCACCACGCAGAAGTTATGCACACACAGCCCGTGTTGCTCCTGCTTGACCCCATAGATGTCAGGGTCCAGCTGCACCTGGTGGCACAGCTGGCAGGCTGCAGGGGGCAGAGCGAATGGCAGTGGGATGAGCACCTGTATGGGGCTGGGGAAAGGCTCCCAAGGAGTTGCCCCTAGCTGACCCTGTTGCCAGGCTGCAGGAGGGCAGCTTTGCTCTAACCTCGCTCCACAGGATTGGTGTCCATCTCGTTCCTGCACTTCTGAGCACTGCTGAACCTTGGAGAGTCTCTCCCACCACGAGGCTTGGGGTTCTCCAAAGCTCTGCTGACACTAAGGGAGAAGCAGCACAAAGCAGGGCTGCAGCGTAGGCCCCCAGCTATGAGCTGTGGTGCCTACTCCTCCCTTGGCACCCCCATGCCAGCCCCTGCCCCTCCACTGCCCTCTCCTTACCTCGCCAGGTCCAACAGACCAACGTCCTCAGCCCAGTGCCCCCTTTTAATAGGGCAGCTGCACTGGTCACCTTGGCCATAGTGACACTGGCACCATTGCCATGCATGCAGCCCAGCTCTGGGTGCTGACACCCTCCCCTAGCAACCCTCAGCTGGTCCTGGACCCAGGAATGCAAAAGAAAGGACCGTTTGCACCTGCTGGGCTCAGGTGCCAGGAAAAAGTGGCAATGACGCAGCCCTGCCTGGCTGGCACTGCTCACACCTTAGTGGAGCAGTGCTCAAAGCAGTTCAGGTTTTCTTTCTGATTCAGTTCTGGGCACTGCAAGAATGTGCCTCAGAGACATTAGAGACTCCTGAATGGTTTGTCTTGGTTTGCCAGTATCTCCTCACCCTCACTGCAAAGGGTTTCTTCCTTTTACCCATTCCAGCTCTACCCTCCTGGTTCCCCTCCTGGTTCAGGTCTGGGCACTAAATGCATCAGTGCATTTCAGGTGGCTCCTGTGGCTCAGGCCTTGCTGCACCTCAGTCTTTAGGATTGCATCTGGCCATACAGAGGCCATGGCCAATGCAGCTTAGCAGCCCAGCACAGTGTGCCCAGCTCTAACTCCCAACACTTGACTCCAGCATCTTCCCTCAGCTAACAATTTCCCCCCTGTAAGACTGTGCTGGTTTGAGGCTAACTGGAATAATTTAACTATTAGAGTTGGTGAATTTGATGACTCAACTGGAAGCTGTGACAGGTACCTAGCAAACAGCAGCCCCTGATCTGGTCACTTCCATGTCTCTGGCCTCCCTGTTCCCACAGGACAGGGTCAGTAGCTGAAACAAGGGCATGTTCCCAGCACCACTGGATTAATTGCTTATGCATCCAGAGGCCAAAGAACAGCAGAGCAGCTTTTGAGGAGGATAAATTACTTTTGAAAAGATAACTGTGTTCTGAAAGTTACTGATACTGGGCAGTGCATTAAACCAACAAGAGTTGTGGCAGTAAAGAATGTTCTGATACTTGTGTTGAAGCAGTCTGGAGGGCAGTTAGGAGAAGTGCGAATTTTTAGAAGTGTTTTAATGACTTCATCCTCACTGCGAGCTCACATTAGGGCACTTTTCTATCTGCAGTACCTAAAGACAACTGGTAATCTGTTGTTTGGCTTTGGAGATGATCTTTCTCTTAGGCTCAAGCAAGAAATTTGTGGAGGAGAGAATTACTCTTTTTCTTATGGGAGTAGAGAAGCTATTGCTTCAGTTAGGTATTTATTTTAAGAAGTGAATGCTGATTTCAGTGAAACTGCTGAGAAATGTAGCTTTAGCCAAAGACAGAATGTGTAGTGCTTTGTACTGTAATAATCATATTTGTATAACATTTTGAGATTCAGGTAGTATCTTTATGCCTTTCCCATACTGAAAATAGTTACATTTTCATTATAACTGTGTATTGTACGAATCAAATTGTGCCACGCTGCGATCATCTGTAACTTGTGTCAAACAAAGCCTCTACTCCTGAGCTACGTGGGCAGGTGGATGGAGTCAGGCAGTTCCAGGCAGGCAGAGAAGTAGGCTGTAGATGCCTCTTGCAGGGCTGGAGCTCAAGCATCCTTCCCTGTCTTTATGATGCGAAAAAATATAATTTGCCTTCTTGCGGTGCCGGCTGACTTGAAGTTTAGGAATGTAAATGAAACAAACAGGTGGGATTAAATGTGTACATTTGGGATTGTTTTGGAAGGCAGTTCTCTAGAAAAAGGTGCAAATGTGCAGGGAAAATGCTGAAACGTTAATAATGGGTGTTGTGTGAGGTTGCAGCATGAAGAATCTTTGCACAAAGTGAGATGTGTCATTTTCAAAGGTAATATGGGGAGCAAAAAAAAGAAATGGAATAATTTAAATATGAAAGGCAATGAAATGGAATGAATCAAAGTATGACTAACAAGGTGATTTAGTGAGATGTAGTTGAGCTGGGTGCAATGTGATTTTAAAGGGATAGTTTCAGTAATAGAAATGTAGGTATTCAAAGCAAAATACTAAAGACGTAAAAGGGTCTAAGTGGAGGTAATGTTTAGTAACAATATTTTCAGGGTAAAAGCTATTAGTCATGTAATTATAGTTTCATTAATTTTTTACTGCCTCCTGCATGCATAAATATTGACATTAAAAAAAAAGAAACAGAGAAAAAAAACAAACAAGAGGAACAAGTTACCAGGTTGTTGTAATGTAGAGATGCAAAAAATAAATAGGCCATGACTTTACAATGTCACTGTAAAATAAACAATTAATGTTTTCCTGTTAACTAAACAGTATTGGATAAAAAAGAGGAGCAAGACTGGGAGATGAAAACAGAAAGTATAAAAATGACCTGGAAGCTTGTTCTTTATGATAGGCAGAAAATTAAAACAGCCTGTACCTTTGGAAAGGCTCTTAGCAGTTGTCAGGTGTTGGTGACCTAATGTTGGATGAGTTGGACCCATGGTTAGATACAGAGTTAGGGTAATATGTACCAAGGTTTTAGGTCCTTCCCAGTGATTTTAGCTTTTGCAGCTGATGGGCTTATAAATACATGCCACAAATGGTCTGAAATTTGGGCAAAATCTTCAGTGGTTTAAAGTAGTGGATTTCTGTCTCGAAAGACTTGGCCCTGCAAAAAACAAAATGTCTACATCATTTGATGTTTTCCTGTGGCCGATTGTGTCTGCAACCTTTGCCTTGCTAATCTGTCTACATTGTAATGTGTACCTCTTTACCAATATCTAAATATCAAACAATGTTTTGTTTTCTTATTCCATTCTTTCACTCTGAAGTACTGTTGTTTATTTAAAAAAGAAAATTAAAAAAATCTTGATTCCTTTTGAGATTAAAAAAAAAATTGTTCAGAATGGGCTCCGCACTGAGAATTGGTATGCTGAGCCTGTCAGGCTGTGAATCTTTATTATTACTGAGCTTTATCCTTGGGTACATAGCTTGCAATTCAGCTTGAATATTAAGTGTCAGGCTCAAATGCACTGGTGAGAGATTTGCAGCAGCCAGCAGGTTCCTGTTCTACCCTTAGAAGCCTTTGACCTCTCTCTTCATTGATAAGTGGTCTTATTTCATGTGTGTCAGCTCACTGGTGTGAAGCTCCTGATGGTGTGAGTGATGGAGAAGGTACCAGTACCTGCAGTTTGTGATTTTCCTAGTACACTAGGAAAGGTTACAGATGAAGAGAAATACATGTGGAACTGGTAATTTGAAAATGTGTGATGCTTACAAATCCAGTTCTTTTTCTACTTGGATGAACTGTAGTCAAAACAAAACAAAACCAACAACATGAAAACTTTTTTTTTTGTTTGTTTGTTTATTTACAAATTGCAAATGTAGGACAAATGGTCCTGCAAAGATTTACTCTGGTTTCCTGAGCTATAGGTTACATCATTTCTACTTGTGCTTTTTGGTGTTTTTTCCTACCACGAAAATCACAACTTGATTGGCACAGGCAGAAATGTTTTATAGGGTGTGTTTCTTGTAGGGGAAAGTCTGTTGCTTTCCCTTGGCACAGCTATGCTTGCTGCTTGATTTGTTTTTTCTGAGCAGAGGTGAGCGTTTGAACTACAGTTTCAGTGTGGTTCCCTGTACAATGACTTTACTTTTTGCAATCATCATCAGTTATACTCAGTTGGAAACAACAACAGATAGTTCTTTCCAAAACCCAAAATTCTCCTGTTTGATCTAGAATAAACCCTAGCTTATTTAAAATCAGCTGTGGTCCTATTTTGCTATTTGGTGTTTTTTCCTGAAGACTGGTAACTGTCAATTAACCTATCCCACCTCATCTCCATCCAGTGTGCCACAGGAGGCTTGTATTTTCTGTGGTGCTAATTATTTATTTGGATCAGAAAATGTGGAGTGGCTACCCAAATTAGATCATTTTTCCTTTCTTCATCAGGAGGTACAGTGCAATGTGCTGTACCCTCTAACTATAGTTCTTCTGTTGGGACTCATAACTATTGCATGGTGCTGCACTGCTTGGTGTGTTACATTTTCCTGGTTGTGGTAGTAGATGTGGCCTAGAGATGAGCTGTTTCTGTGAGAATCATCATGTAATAAATCACAAAACTCTCTTTTTTTGGGTCTCTTTTTTCATTTTCCTTTGGGCAAATTTATTTTCCCTTGTTCTGGTTATTTATTTTAGATGGTATTTACTAACTTCAAGAATATCAACATTTTAATTAAGAAGGAAGGAAAAAAAAGGGCAAATATTGTAATTTCAGATGTAGAGAACAGAACAACTGCATTGCTTATACAGGTGTGATTCATTTCTTGACCTATGATAGATGGGAAAACCATTAGTATATAATGCAAAGTGAAAGCACAATGCTCATGCTTTTTCTTAAAGAAAAAAGCCTTGCTTTTACAGCTTTGTCAGTATCGAGGTGTTCAGTGCTGAAAGCTCAACACTGGAATTGATAGAAGGTTTTCTGTGAAGATGCAGTTGATAACAGTTAAGCCTTTTTCAAACTGCTTGGGTTTTTTTTCTGCATCTCTTTTGAATGCCTTGTTCACTGAAGTCTGCCATAAATGACCTTTTACTCTAGCGGGTATATGGACCTGTGGCCATGGTTGGGCACTGAGCCACCTTGCTCAAATTTGTGGGATTGCTCTACCTGCTTAAGAGGTTTGGTTGAACAGTCTCTAGTGCAGAAGAGTGAGGAGAAAAGAAAAAAAAAATATTAAAGAAAAGGTCTAAAGTTTTTATTAGTTAGGAGTAGGTTTGGTGACTGGAGTCACAGAGAAACTTGGTCCCTGGGACTCTGACACTTCCAGCCCTGACTGGGGAGCTGGGTTTCCCAGGGTGGTAGGCTCATGTGTTTTTGGCAAGCTGTTTTTGCAGCTAATTTGGAAAGATTCTCTTTTAAGGGACCTTTAAAAAGCTGTGCAAGAACTTTGGATGATTAAAACAGGCTGTGTATAAAATATAGAATTCATTTGGGGTCTTTTTTTTTTTTTTGAGTCAGGTTGTTTTTTTTTTTTTCCTGGAACTGCTTTTGAAAATATTTTAAAATAAACCAATTATATTACTTTTTTTCAGTATGTGCCACTTCCTTTCTTAATCTCAAGTGATTTCCAAAGAAGTATATTTTTTGTTCTTCTTGCACAGAGAGTTGTTTTTTACCTCTGTATGTTTTGTGCATCAGGAACAGGTAGAACACATGGCTGTATTTTTGGTGTAGCAGCCTTACGTTACTAGGACTGCCTTTAGATAGTCACATAAACATAATTCTCATCATTCTGTTTTTATTGCACCCATCTCCATTGTCTGTCAACAACCAACCAACCAACCAAAAAACAAAAACAAAAAAAACCCAAACCCTCCTACCCAACAAAAAAGCAAACCAAAAACCCAAACCAAAAACACACACACAAATCCCAAACCAAAACAAACCAAACAACATTTGTAGGATCTTGGATGTTATTGCCAATAATACAGATTTTTTTTATTTTTAGTTTTTCCCCTTATTTTTCATCTTTGAGTTCTGGAAGTCTGCTGTATGCAGTAATGGAATACATGTAATGACACCTCTCAGGTTTTTTGGCAGTTTCATCAGGGTTACTGTGGGAGAAGATACACATTTTACTGGATTTGTAGTAGCATGAATGGCAGTAAGAAGTATTCCAGAAAAGCAACAGAAATAAATGATATTAGACCATGATAAAACCTGTGGTCATTATTATGTATTTGTAATTACAGCAGTAGTGCTATACTCCTGTGAGGAGGGGCTTGGCAGTCTGGCAAACTGCAGATAGTTTGATGGCTTCTCTCAAAAACTTGAAGATGCTGAGGACTTTACTCATTAGCCAAGCATGCACACAGACACAGTAATGAATGGAAGGTGGGTTTGGTTTGTAGCACTGAAAAATAAAATTTGACCAAGTTGTGGAGCAGCAGCTCACTGAAAGAGAATATAGAGACAAGGTGACACGATGTTGGTCTAAATCTCACACAAGAAACAAGACTAAAAGACAGACTGGAGAGAAGATGCCTGGTAGGTGTAGGGATCAGCCCAGGAGATAGGTTGCCCACAACCCATGTCTGAGGCTGGAAATGGGTAACCCCATTATATTGTTTAGGCCAGGGACTAGAGCCTGAGAAATAAGTTTTGTTTCATTAGGTTTTTTTTTTTTTTAACGTGATTAGAAACCCTGTTCTGTCAAATATTCATTAAAACAGTTGCATTCCAAAAAGATAATAATAAGGTGATGCTCAAGACCTCTGATTATAATTAATGGTAAGAAAGGTGCAGCTAGAAATGCTCAGTAAATGGTTTCAGTCTATGTCTTCCAAGGCTAATCAGTGCCATGAAGTTCTCTAAATTGAGTGTGTTAGCGTAAATATCAAATATACTTTATCATATTCCAGTTGCATTTCTTTTTTTCTCCTTTCCTCTTTTTTTTTTTTAACTTGATGTTCTGAGGATTGCCTTTTAGTGCCTACGAACATCTCCTTTTGACAGACAGTGCAAATTAAAAGATATGGCTAGGCAAAGGAAACTGGAACCCAAATATGCCCCCTGGGTTTTCATTTACAGTTAGAAGCTACAGACACAATTACTGCTGACAGAAATTCAGAAGCCAGTGGCAGAGTGCATGTGGCAGCAGACCCATGCCAAGCAGTAATTGGGAAGATTATTTTTAATCAGAGCATATCCTACAGCCCAAACATTAGAAATCTCTTGTAAGTCTGACAGGAAATTAAACTGAGACCAAACAAAAAAAGCCTCAAAATAGAAGTAATATGGTTAGGAGTCTAATGATGGCAAAACTCACTGCTGTTGTGTTTGGCTGTTATCTAAAGGGAATGACTTTTAACTTGCAGCAACAGATATCATTGTTTAATTACATTTTTAGAACAGACTTTAAAATAAAAAGTATCAGATTAAATAAATTTATATGTAGGCTCTTGATAATGGTGTGAAGCAGTAAGTGTTAAGCCAGACTTAGTAAAGGATTAGTAGCAATTTTTATTGTGGCTTTGGAGTTTTTATTTTCCTGTTTTGTTTGTTTGTTATTTTTTCATTTAACATAATGTTTAAGGGAGCTGCTTCTATGCAGAAATGACATAATGGCTGGGATACTCTTGAGATTCTAAGGTGTAGTAACTGTTTATGAAGTCTGAGTGGCTTGGGGCTGTCTTTGCCAGTGACCCTGCAAGATAACCTCTGCTTGTTTGGGCTGCTAGAGCTGACTGCCCTGAGGGAGAAGAGACCAAGGTATTCACAGTGCTTGTCTATGCACCTGAAATCTTCACCTGAAAACACAACTTCTCAATTTTTAAAGTGAATCTTTAAGAAATTGGCTTCTTTGCTGGACTTCTACATGCATACTTAGGAAAACTTCTATTTGACTCAATTGTCTTCTTTGCTGGACTTCTGCATGCATACTTAGGAAAGCTTCTATTTGACTCAAGTTTTCCCTTTCTTAAAAAAAGACATACAGCTTTTTGTTTAGTGGAAATCCTCTCTTCATGTGTCGTGCTCAGATTGATGAATGATTTAAAGATTACCAGCAGATTATATGCATGTACAGATTCTCCTCTGAGCTGCATTTTCCATAGTATTTTGATGTGTATATGGTTTATTTTATTTCATAAACTAAAATAAACTTGTGTCTTCATCTCCAAAATTGATTAATGTGGGGCTTTTTGGTGGTGAGACAGTTGGAGTTGCTGCTAGCAGCTTCAGTTGAAGATTTGGATCTTACTTTGATAAATACTCTCCTAGTGGTGGTCCCTATTTGACTATCTCTTGCATGCAGAAATGAGAAATGCATGTAGGGAGAATCTGTTGTGAAAAATGTGGCTAGTTTTGTAACTTCTAAAATTCAGTTAATAATTCCATAAAATATGATGTGCTATCAGCTGCTTATCAGTAAGAAAAAGTGTCCTGTAATAGAATGTTACCCTATTCTAATTGCCAGCTATGGGCATGCATAATGTGTTTTGGATTGCCCATTTTGTTTATTTTTTAATAAGTTTTCCTTACCAAAATTACTCAAAAGTTTTCAAGTGAAAAATACACAGAAAGTAAATCATAGTTGTGTGTTCCTATTGAAACAAAAAACTGAGCAGGGAGGTCATTCTCCCCCTGTACTCTGCACTGGTAAGGCCACACCTTGAGTACTGTGTCCAGTTCTGGGCCCCTCAATTTAAGAAGGACATTGAGGTACTTGAAGGTGTCCAGAGAAGGCCAACGAGGCTGGTGAGAGGCCTCAAGCACAAGCCCTATGAGGAGAGGCTGAGGGAGCTGGGATTGTTTAGCCTGGAGAAGAGGAGGCTCAGGGCAGACCTTCTTGCTGTCTACAACTACCTGAAGGGTGGTTGTGGCCAGCAGGAGGTTGCTTTCTTCTCTCAGGCAACCAGCACCAGAACAAGAGGACACAGTCTCAAGCTGTGCCAGGGGAAGTTTAGGCTGGAGGTGAGGAGAAAGTTCTTCACTGAGAGAGTCATTCCCCACTGGAATGGGCTGCCCAGGGAGGTGGTGGAGTCACCGTCTCTGGAGGTGTTCAAGGCGGGTTTGGACGTGGCACTTGGTGCCATGGTCTAGTCTTGAGGTCTGTGGTGATGGATTGGACTTGATAATCTTTGAGGTCTCTTCCAACCTTGCTGATACTGTGAAAACTTTGAACTGTAGCATAGTAATGACATATCTATTACAGCAGTTAAGCTCATAATGCAAACACAGGGCTTAGACTTCAAATAAATTGCAAGCTGCCTGGAAATTTTGGCTGTCTATGGAATGATTGCTAAATAAATGATGATTTTTTTTTGTTGATATTTGTGACTCGATAAGCAGATTTTGCTGTTTGGCTTTGTACTACAATAAAAATGGCATTATGGCCCAATAACATATGCAACCCTTCTTTCGAAGGCCCAAATACTGCATTATCAATTTGGAGATTGGTTACAGCACTTTGAATCCTTAAAGCATCGTTTCAGCCTTCTGTGGGTGCAGGGCACAGATACGATCTCTGAATCTGTCATTTACAGTACAAATATATTTTTCTTTCCTCAGGAAACTACACAGAAGCCCCATGCGAGTGGTACCTACTGTTTTCACGACCAGAGCCTTCTCTCAGTAAGTGCACTGATGGTTGCTTGTTTAACTTTCCTAGGAATTTGACTGAAATCTCTGTTGTGCTGCCATAAAAAATACTGAAGTAGTTTGGACTTCACAACTTGCCATGCTGATGCTGGATTGCAAGAATCATAGACCACAAGTACAGGATTTGGTATCTTTTAGTCTTCAGTGAACAGGAAGACATGCAAATGACATGCTTAGAAAATAATGTTCCACTTTTCTGGATGTGGGTTAAAGTGCTTTACTCTTGCACAACCCTTTTAAATGTTAGGGTTATGTCAATGCTGTATTTGTTTTAGCTTTGATTGAGTCCATCGGAAAGAAATTACGTTGTATATACGTTAGTCAGGGAGACTTTTTCTCCTGGAACACCTGTGGAACGTGTCCAGAGAAGGGCAACGAGGCTGATGAGAGGCCTCGAGCACAAGCCCTGTGAGGAGAGGCTGAGGGAGCTGGGATTGTTTAGCCTGGTGAAGAGGAGGCTCAGGGGAGACCTTCTTGCTGTCTACAACTACCTGAAGGGTGGTTGTGGCCAGCAGGAGGTTGCTTTCTTCTCTCAGGCAACCAGCACCAGAACAAGAGGACACAGTCTCAAGCTGTGCCAGGGGAAGTTTAGGCTGGAGGTGAGGAGAAAGTTCTTCACTGAGAGAGTCATTCCCCACTGGGATGGGCTGCCCAGGGAGGTGGTGGAGTCACCGTCCCTGGAGGTGTTCAAGGCGGGTTTGGATGTGGCACTTGGTGCCATGGTCTAGTCTGGAGGTCTGTTGTAATGGGTTGGACTTGATGATCTTTGAGGTCTCTTCCAACCTTGGTTATACTGTGACACTGTGATGTTTGGGTCCTTCTGTCTTTTTTTAAATGAATTCATGATGTCCAGAGAGGGAATAGCATGAATTAAGTTCTAAAGTTTATAGAACATGAGGACAAGTGTTTGTGTTGATTCATTTTTCACCTTTTTCCTTCTTGAGAAGAGAATTTCATATCCAAACTATTTGTTGCCTTTTTATACTTGGAATGTGTGTTTTCTTGTATAGTTTTTTGTTTTAACAAGTACTTAAAAAAATGTTCATTAAACACTTTTTAATCAGGATATAGCTTTCTATGCCTGTAATAAATATAGGAGCATCAGAAGAAATGAAGTGGTAAGTGTGTATTTGGAGGTTCTCCAACAATTTTTAATAATCCTCTGATTAAAATGATCTACAATATTCTTACATTTTGTGTTGGGCAGTAAACATGGCTTGTTCTATATGGGGCTGGCTGAATGTATTTGTGGTTTATATACTTTTGTAAATGTACTTTGTTACACGTGTAGAAACTGAAGAAGTTGCATGTGTGCATTGACAAAATAATGGAGTAGGTTTGCTTTTTTGGTTCCAGTATGTTAATATTAGCAGCTGGGTTGTGTCCCTACACACAAACTTAGTGTCACAGAACAATCCTTGTTAGAAATAAGAATTTTACATTAATTCTCCTACACTGAACACAATCTTCCTCTTAATGGTTTTGAAAAAAAGATTCCATTATTTCAGAAAGACTGCCTGGCTTACAGGGTGAAAAACAAAATCTTGTTCATCTTGAGGACAGATTTAAATCAATTCTGTAGTGCTCAGCATGCTTCTTGCTTTTAGCTGTTCCTCTGTCGCTGTAGTGGTTTAACCCCAGCCAACAGCCAAGCATCAAAGAGCTGCTCACTAGATCCCCCACAGTGGAACGGGGAGAGAGTTGAAGGAGTTAAAATGAGAAAACTCAGGAGATAAAGTGAGTTTAATAGGTGGAGCAAAGCTATGCACACAAGCAAAACAAAACAAGGAATTCATTCACCACTCCCCGTGGGCAGGCAGGTGTTCAGCCATCCACAGAAGAGCAGGGCTCCAGCACATGCAGTTTTTTTAGGGAGACAAAGGCCATTACTCCAAACTTCCCCCTTTCCTCCTTCTTCCCTTAGCTTTATATGCCAAGCATGACATACTTTGGTCAGCTGAGATCAGCAGTCCCACTGTGTTCCTTCGTTACTTCTTGTGCACCCCCAGCACACTCACTGGTGAGGTGGTATGAGGAGCAGAAAAAGCCTTGACTGTAAGTGCTGCTGAGTTGTAACCAAAACATCCCTGTGTTAGCAATGCTGCTTCCAGCACAAATCCAAACACAGCCTCATACCAGCTACTGTGATGAAAATTAACTCTACCCCAGCCAGAACCAGCACAGTCATGAGCAGTATTTTCTAGCACAGAATAACCTTACAGCTGTTAGCAGAATTTGATGCAATTCACAGCTTTTGTTGGAAAGATTCTGGTAAAGATTGCACGAATGAGGTTGACATTTCTAACCCATGTGAGACAGTGGTCCCTGATATAATGGCTGGGATGTTTTCAGGAAGCTAACATGGATTTGATTGTGAATATGGTGCTTCAGTATCTATAACTGCAGTTGAGTGAAAAGATTAATCTTTCTTCAACAAGCTAAAGTAGAGATTTGGGATATATGAGAAAAAAGAAGAGAATAAGCACTTGGAATTTGGGGAAGGTTTAATGCTGCCAAATCTCAATATGCATAATTGGTTTTATTATTTTCCCTTGTGATCATAACCTAACCAGCTCAATGAATATCAATCAACTCCTAGGGCCAAAAGGTCATTTTTTTTACCAGGCTCAGACTGAAGTCCAGCATGTTGCCTGGTAACAGGCGATGTAGATGAGTTGGCTCTTAAGTACACCATATGGCTGGGCGTTATGCCCTATTCACCCGTGACATGGTGTACACATGTACTACATTACTGCTTATAAAATGGTTTGTCCCATTCCCTTATTCAGAGAAAGCATTTAAAAAGAGCGATAGCAATCCAACACAGATGTGTTAAGACTATGGAATTGTACATATTGAAAGAAATATCTGTCACAAGCATCAAAACCCCATGTGCTAATCACACTAAATTTTGTGTTCAGTGTGCTTCAGTGTAAGTATAATTTCTAACTGTGGTTATTTTTTCTGTTTTGTTTTGGTAGATAAATATGTTGAGGTAAGTTAGTTTTAACAATTAAATTACGTAAGAATCATAGAGTCATAGAATGGTAACGTTGGAAGGGACCTCAAGGATCATCTAGTTCCAACCCCCTGCCATAGGCAGGGACACTCCCACTAGCACAGGTCACTCAAGGCCTTGTCCAACCTGGCCTTGAACACCTCCAGGGAGGGAGTAGCCACAACCTCCCTGGGCAACCTGTGCCAGTGTCTCACCACCTTCACTGCAAAGAACTTCCTCCTGACATCCAGTCTAAATCTTCCCTCTACCAGTTTAAACCCATTGCTCCTTGTCCTGTCATTCCAAGACCTTATAAATAGTCCCTCCCTAGCCTTCCTGTAGGCCCCCTTCAGATACTGGAAGGCTACTATAAGGTCTCCTGGAAGCCTTCTCTTCTTCAGGCTGAAGAGCCCCAACTCTCAGTCTGTCCTCACAGGAGAGCTGCTGCAGCCCTCTGATCATCTTTGTGGCCCTCCTCTGGACCCGCTCCAACAATTCCATGTCCTTCCTGTGCTGGGGGTTCCAGAACTGCACACAGTACTCCAGGTGGGGTCTGGATTTTCAAACTCATTTTTGTAGCCTGTGAAATTATTTGGCATGTGACCTTCTATTAATTGTGCAATAATGTCTACAGTACTCAACTAAAGCTGCAGTGCATTGAGCAAACCAATAAACAAAGCTATAAAAGACAGTTCAAGAGAGGAACTGCTAAAAATAAACATGACAGGCAAAGGAGATAGAATTGATTCAAATGTGCAAAGGGAAGTCAGGCACAAAGAGTGACTGGCACAGTCTGTGTCAGATACGGAGGTAAAACGTAGATTGGCAGAGTCCTTGCCCATTCTCTTAAATGGTGTCATTTCCCCCCCCCCCCCCCCCCCCCTTTTATTGTCACAAACTGTAATTCATTAGGGTGGTAATGCTGCTAAGATGAATGCTAGACAAGATCTTGTGCCAAGATCTCCATGCTTTGGCTGTTGCATGCTGGTCAGACTTGAAAGATAAGAAACAGGATTCATCTTGTGTGTCATGACAGTGATCTGCACAAGTCAATGGGAAGATCATTGACTGGTTCCCAGTTCAGAAGGCTGGACAGTTAGCAGTGGTTCTGTTGCATTTCTCTGTCTAGCTTATTTGGAAAGATGGATTATTGTGCTTAGCTCTCCCCTACACAACTCCCTTGCCCAAAGCTGTAATTCTTTGGCAAAGAATTTAGTTTATTTTTGGCATTCCACCTAGTATCTCTGAAAGCAGTTCAGGGAAAAAAAAAGAGCAGAATAAAAAGCTCTTATCTTTTCCATGATATGCAGGAAGTTAAGACAATTGCTCTTCAACAGAAAAGTTCCATATACCTGCCCATTCTGTTAGATTTTTTTAAATCATCAGATTGTATATAGTTGTTGCACAGCTGGATAAACATACTGTAGTTAAGTGATCTTGCTTTATTACTAACACCTTTCCATGGCTAGAATTTTTTAAGGTAAGAGATAAAGGATGGGACAGTGGTGTGGTTCTATGTTCATTTGACAGTTGCATCCTTGGGAAGATGTGCCATGATTATCCATGTTTTAAACCCCAGTGGATGTAAATGCATGAATGCAAATATGCTGTTGGTCTCAAAACAATCTTATCTTCACTTCTCCTACAGTCTGTCCATGGCACAAACCCAGTTTCTGTGGTGTAAAGGCCTATAAAGCTATTGATATAAAGGCATTCAAGCCCCTTTTCTCTAATTCTGGAGCTGTGTTTTCCTTTGAACTGTAACATTTTGAAATAAATAACAGAAACATAGATCTTATTGCATTGGAAATATTTTGTTATTGAGGATGCTGGGTCCTTTCTCTCCTGCCTCATTAAACACATCTTTAAAAATTGTTAGTGCAATAAATCTGTTTTCCAAAAAACAACATGGCATGCCACAGAGGAATCTGAGGAGTTTAGTGTTATCCAGGGATTTCTACTTCAGAGGCACTAACAAAATAATTGTGAAAAAGAACTATTATAAAATAGCATATTCCTCTTAGAATAGAATTCTAACCTTTGTCTAATAAATGTAAAGGAAAAAAAAAAAGATTTTAGTGATTGTATTCTTATTTGTTCGTGTCTCTGTATTCTAGTGTAGTGTGAATGACAGTATTAGTCTGCAGAGTTGAGTATTTTCCAAACTGCAGCACTTTGAATTCCTGATATGTGTGAATTACACTAAAGTAGGGTTGAAGAATGGTAGTTAGATCACGTAAATGAAGCAGTGAGTTCAGCTCCATTACCTCATTTTAGCTGGGACGGGGAATGCTTTAGTTGTTAGTATCTGCTCCACTATCCCATTATTCATTGTTGTTTTGCGGTGTCTTCAAATATCTTCAACAGTTACCACAGCAATTCAGTAAGGACCAGAAGCAGTGAGGCATTTACACACTTCTAATGACAGGCAGGAGAACGTTCTCGGGGATGTTTGTCCTTCAGAAAAAGCTTAACTAAGGTGGCTAAGCCTGACCTGTGCTTGATTTTTTTTTCCCTAGCACTGGTGCAAGCTAATTCAGTTTTAGGTGGCTGATTTGTAATAGCGATTTTCCATTAGGTAGACACATTTAATTAGATATGCTCTTTAACTCTTTCCTGCATAGGCATCTAGATGTACCACCTTGGTTTAGTTTGCTGGGTTTGGTTAGGTTTTCTTAAAGTCTGCATGATCCAAAGTTGACCTTATTTCATTTGCCATAGTGGGAAAAAAATCCTTCTTCTCTTCCGTTGCACGTTATTAGTTTGAAGTTTACACCAGTAAAATCTCTACTGATCTTAGACAAAAAGGGCAGTTATATGGTAGCAGGTTTGCATGAATGACTGTTAAACCACAGACAGAAGTGATGATTACTCGAATTGTAGGAGGGCAGGGGTTTATGTCTGTACAAGCTACAAACCAGATCGTCAGTCTGCTTTTGATTTTACAGGTGAATATTGCTGCTCATTTCACTTGAATCATGATCTTCCTGCATGAGGAGAGAAAGACACTGTCCTGGGTTGCATTGTGCTTAATCAGTGCTGCAGATAATTAATGTGCATCTAAAGAATTTAGAGGTTGCTCTCTCAAAGCAGATTCAAGCATATAAGGTTTACTGAAATTAAATAGAATATGTTGAAAATTAGAGACTCCCAGCACAAGTAGGTTTTGGGGAATGCTACCCTTCATTATGTTGAACTATAACTCTGTAAGAAGAGTTAGCCATGTCTCTTGGGTATATACAAATGCACATGTAAAGAGGTACCTGAACAATTTCTTCAATTCCCCTTCTTCTCATTTAAGAATGCAGCCAGTATTTCTTTCTGATGGATTCCTCTGTGAACTTTCTAAACCCTTCATCTTTGTAAGTGGTATTTTGAGCCTTACCAAGGAACAGCTATAGGAGTTGACTAGAGATTAATCTTAGGGTCTGAATTTACTGTTTTGGCAGCCTGTTTTCTGACACTACTGAGAAATTTCTTTCATCAGCATTGTATTGCAGGCATTTTCTTAGTCAGATATTATGAAAGTTTTCATGTGCATGTAAACACTTATCTTAGAATACTTCCGTTGGCAATTGTATGCACTCTGGATATTCTCCAGATTACAGCATTAAGATGTTTTTGATCAAGTTCATTTCCATAGCATTGTGGCATTTAAGAGATATCAAGTCTCAAAATTCCTGTGAGATTAGTATGTGTTATTATCTCTTTATTACAGAAGGAGAAGGCAGAAAATTGAACAGCCTGACTGATGTGCCAGGAGAAGGAACATAGCGGAGCTAGGATTTGAATTCTTATTTCTCAAATCCCAAATCGTTGCCTCTGTTACTGGGCCATCTTTCCTCCTGCTCTCCCTCTAATCCAATACTTTTTATTGTTAATGAGTTTTACATTTAACAATTGAGAAAGAACTCACAATTTCATGCTCTCTCCTGTCTCGTAAAAAATTGAAAATTTTCCTCAAGAAAATCATGCAATTATTAGTAAAGTCCTATCAGCACAGCTGAAAGCTAATTGAAATTTAACAGTCTTTGTGATGATCTGGGTCATGTCAAGGGTGTTAGTATTCTTTAACAGAGATATACACTTGATCCTTCTCTTCCTTTGAAGAGCTTACAGACATCTGTAACGTTTCCTGATAATGCTAATTATGCACAGTGAAGGTACAGTCATTGCCAGCACTTGGGTAATTCAGTACAGCAAATGTTAACTGCAGCAGTGACATGCAGGGCTTTGGGATGTCTTAACAGGTCAGGATTCCTGGGAGGATCAATTGCTGTGCTCCTGCTCCCTTGTGCTATTGTGCTGCTGAGTCCACCACACAGCTGCTGCCTGAGCGTAGCTGCTTTGGGCAGGGCTCTTTTGAGGAGTGTTAAAAGCCATGACCTGCAGTAGTGCCTGCATGCAGGATTGTGCAATGGATGCTTGGTGAGTCAAGCTGTAGTCAACAGGGAAGCTGGCCCTGCACGTCTAGCATCCACAGTCCATCTAATGCCACAATATTTGGCTTGCTGTGCATTCTGTGTGGATCTGAGATCCTAATGAGCTATGTCTGAAAGCAGCATTGAGCACAGGTGTGGGAGCATGTTATTGTTTCAGTGGAGGAGTACCTGTGCTGCAGCTGCTCCTGGAAATGAACAGGACTTTTGGACTGCAGTAACTGGATTGGGTGTGGGGAAAGGCATGGCTTTATTTTTTTTCTATTCCATTTGAGGTTAGTCACTGCCTTGACGAGGCTGCGTTGTAGTATGTTACTGCTGCATAGCTCGTGCACAACCAATAACCAAGAGACTGTGTGAGCATTGTTACTGATCCTGCAAGATACATTAGAAAACATATAACTGATGACTCTTCACATTAACGCTGTGAAACTGCTGCTTTTCTTCCTCACTGTGAAGTTTCTGCTTTCTTCATCTGTCCCCACAGGAATAAAGTTTCATGAACACATCTAGAAGAGAGACCAAGTAGTGTGTTAGAAATACACTATTTCTAATACACAATGGAGGGCTGGTGTGTGTGCTTATTGGTTGATGTTTTTTTCTTATCTTGAGGGATATTTTGCAGAGCTAAATGACACAGTTAAAAAAAAATGTATTTGGTCTACACTGAGAAAAGATTGATCTGAAATCCTTCACAAATTATGTTTTTATCAAGACCAAGTTGTGTGCTATTGATTTTTAGATCTGGACAGTCTACAAGTAATAAAAGTTGCAGAGCCAAAATAATTTAAGGTGGTTTTCTGTCTTTTGTATAAGCCAAGTTAGGATATTAAAGTAGAAATCAATTGCTTTGCCACTCAGATTCCTTGAAATCCCAAAGAAGATTTCAGCATGAGTTACTGTTTCCAAGTGTTTATATTTTCTGATTGCAAGTCTTATCCTAAAGGCAATAGGACTTGTTTTGTCTGATAAGCTTTTCTGCAACTCAGTCACTACTAGTTCAGCAGATAGTTATTAAGAGAAACATGCCTACAGAAGGCAGAATTGTAGAACCTTAGAATGGCTTAGGTTGTAAGGGACCTTTAAGATCATGTATTCCAACCTCCCCACCATGGGCAAGGACACCTCTCAACTAGCCTTGACCGCCCAAGGCCTCATCCAGCCTGACCTTGAAAATCCCCAGCTGGAGGAGGCATTCACAACCTCTCTGGGCAGCCTATTCCAAAGCCTATTCCTCACTGTCATACTGAGGAACTTCTTCCTAAAACCCAGACTAACCCTACTCTCCCTCAGCTTCAAACTCTTCACCCTTGTCCTGTCTCTAGACACCCTTACGAAAAGTCCCTCTCCAGCCTTCCTGTAGGCTCCCTTCAGGTACTGGAAGGCAGCTCTAAGGTGCCCTCAGAGTATTCTCTTCTCTAGGTGGAACAACCTCAGTCCTTTCAGCCTAGATGACTCCAAACAGCAAAACTGCAAAAGATAATTGTGCAAAAATCACATCTGGCAACATCTACACAGGCTTAAATCTGAAGGTACAAAGGCAATGATGAAGTGATAGCAGTCATATCTGGCTGGCCTGTATTCTCTGTGCACTGGGACACACTTTCAGAGATGATCAGTTTTGCTACTAGGGCAGTGGGAATAATCGATTCTTACGAGCTGAACATGCCAGGGCAGAATCAGTTTCATAGGTGTGGCTTTGTCATCCCAGGCAGAAATCCTGAGTACATGAATTGTGGGGCTTCAAATAATGTTTATCTGGAAATGTTCTTGCTCTCAGCTACTGCAGAACAGGCTGATAAACCAGATACTACACAAGTAATTTTATGGCAGATCAATACAATTTCTTATTATTGACTTAGGAATGTTAAGTTTGTGGTTAGGAGGATATAGATTTACAACAATGTACTCCATGTTTATTTAATAGAGTGTGAGAGGAGAAAAATTACTCTTTTATGCTTGATGCTCAACTACCATAGAAAACTTACATTTGCATAACTTGATGAATATAATTATAGCTAAGTTTTTTCTTGTGCTTTGCTGTGTACCAGAGGGAAGGAGCAGTAAAATCCTTAAGAGAGTACTTGTAAAGCAGCTCTAAAGTTCATTTGTTAAAATGTTACAATTATTTTGTACTATCTGATGTGCACTTATATGAAATAGAAGGATTCTTTGTAGGTTTAGGGATATTTGTATCATGTTCTGGGTGTCCCTAGAAGCCACTTCATTGTAATGTGATGCAACTCTGTCATGGCTCATATTCTTTAAAGAAAATGGCTCACGTTTAAATTGGCTGTGGTAGTGTCCTCAATGTGTTCCCTGATGTCAATAAATTACTTCCTTGGGACCTCTGGCCACAGATGAAGGCCCTGGGTAACAATCTCCTCACTAATGCTGCTCCATGATATCCAAGGACTGCCTCCATATTGTTATTGCTCAAAGTGGTCTGAAAATGTAAGGAAATTATCATACATAAAGATTTGTCTCCAGCCAGTGTGGAGATTTCACTAAGTTTGCTCCAGACTCATTGCCTTCCCTCTTCTTTCTGTTCTATCTCACTTCTCCTCATGGGACGTTTCTCCTGCCTCCTTGAGGTCTGGGAATGAAAGCCTACATGTATTCATGCATTGTTCTAAATGGAGAGGTTGTCCTTTCCTTATGTACTTTCTGGCCTCAGTGTTGAAGGAAGACAGGGAAGAAAACTAGTATAATCCTCCCATTGCTTATAGTGTGGGATGGAAAGACTAGAAATCCTAGAAAATATTCTAACCTGAAAAGAAGCCTATAATTCTGTGGATTGGTGTGCTCTGCAGTGAAGTCAGGAAAGGTTCTCATGCAAAGATCCATTCTTTGAGGGGAGTTAAACTGCTTGAAGTATCAATGGAAGACCTGGGAAAAGTTTTAGCTGAAAGACAAAAGACATTTGCTAATGACAATTATTCAAGAGAAATCCCCTCGAATTGCAGAAGGATTTCATGGTATTAGGTTAGTAGCACATGCAGTAGTTGCTGATGAAAGGGCATATAGTGCAGATAGCAAATAGGTTATGATGAGGAAAGAGATGGTTCCTTTAAAAGGTAAAGCAACCAGAAACAGACAAGAGCAGTAACCCTCCACACACTTTGGAGGCAGAGCCCAGAGATTAGGGTCTTCCTCTCAACACAGAGAGGAGAAGCAATGGAGAAATTTTAAATGTACATCCAATGAACCAGGAGGCTAAAGTGTGGTGATGGCAGACCCACCAGTATTCCACTGGTGTGAATAAATGGTGAGTTCTTACAGTGAAGGAAGTTTGTAGGTAGAAGTACCTGGGAATGCATACTCTTTGGTGTGTAAAAAGGACAAATAATGACACAAATTTCTGTTGAGACAGGATTATTCAGAACGGACAAAACTAAGGCTGACTGGGAAAGTGCAGAAAGATGAAGGATTAAGTGACAGAATGAAATTCACTTTCAGAATGTTATAATAGATGGAAATCTGCTCTCGAGGAGAGAGCGCATCACTATTATTGCTCAGAAGGCTTTCTTGGAAACATCAGATGGAGTTCTCAGAAACATTAGTTCAACTCTTGACAGCTGTCAAAAAAAAAAAAAGGAAAAAGCAAGCTGAATATTTAGCAACTTTCAGGAAAGGCATTAAGCATGGAAAATACAGGACTCTGCTGGAGGTTACCTTGGTCTGACATGTGCTCGTGTATGCAGTTCTAGGAATGGTTTGGAGCAGGTCAGCAATGTCCCATATTCTTACCACCACTGTGATGTTGGAGATCTTTCATCTTTCTCCAATCCTTTCAGTTCACCTCGGGGCTTTTTTCCTGTGTTTTCTCATGTGCTTCAACACCTTTTTCTTCCTTCATTGATCTGCAGTTCCACATTACTTCTGATTTCTCCATAACATAGTGCCTTCTCCATGTGCTGGATACTTGTCCTTTGTTAGCTTTCTCACTCTAAACAGAGCTTTTCCCAGCATTCCTTCATTTCTGCATTTTTTTAACAGACTGTGGGTGACTGTTTAAAACCTTTAGGTTTCCAGTGCACCAATCTCTTCTTCACCCTGTGCCTGAACTCCTCTGCACCAAGCTGACTTGCTAGAGGGCAGGGATGCCATCCAGAGGGACCTGGACAGGCTGGAGAGGTGGGCCCAGGCCAACCTCATGACATTCAACAAGGCCAAGTGTAAGGTCCTGCACCTGGGTAGGCACAATCCCAAGCACAAATCCAGGCTGGGTGGAGAGCAGCCCTGAGGAAAAGGACCTTGGGGTCTGGGTTGATGAAAAGCTCAACATGAGCCTGCAGTGTGCGCATGCAGCCCAGACAGCAACCGAGTCCTGGGCTGCAGCAAGAGCAGTGTGGGCAGCAGGGCAAGGGAGGGGATTCTGCCCCTTTACTCTGCT
>WBNM01012711.1:0-12767 GCA_013399055.1 Ramphastos sulfuratus | reverse complement strand
TTGCCCTTCCCTTGTCCACTGTCACTGTGACCTCATCATAAAAAGCCACTAAATTTGTCAGGCAAGATCTGCCCTTGGTGAAGCCATTGCTGGTTACCACCAATCACCTCTGCTTTGTTTTCCATTTGCCTTAGCAGAGCTTTCAGCAGGATCTGCTCCATGATCTTGCCAGGCACAGAGGTGAGCCTGACTGCTCTGTACTTCTCAGGATCATTCTTTATTCCCTTCTTGAAGATGGGTGTTACGTTTGCCCTTGTCCAGTCAGCAGGAACTTCCCCAGTCTGCCATGACCTTTCAGATATGATAGACAGTGGTTTGGCAACTTCATCTGCCAGTTCCCTCAGGACCCATGGGTGGATCTCGCCAGGTAATGGTGATGTGCTCAAAAGACATAGTTGGATGTATTTCTTTTTCATGCTTGATGGCTCATGGTCTAAGAGTACTGTCCTCTGTGTTATCTGTAAAAGGGATTTTCCAGGTCGAACTTAAATATTACCAAATTGTTGATGCACTTTAAGTATGCATTAATGGCTTGATTGTGAATGTCTGTATTTAACATAACCACTAACAATCTGGGCCTGCTTAGGAAAGAATATGGCTAATATCTCATGTTTGCTTCAGTACAAACATGATTTATAATAATCTTCTTTATTTAGATACATTTCTTGGGCAAATTTAGTGTAGAAGAGCAGAAAGTATGTAGTAATTTCTGTGACGTAGGAGTGACTGGATCCAATAGGAAAAAAAAAGTTTTATGAAAGCTCTGGACCATTAGTTGATTCAGAACAGTAAAATGGCAGCTTCAATAAAAACATTCTCCACTGTGGAGTCCACACATCTAAAACAGAAACCAGAATTTCCTACTGTTTTCCACTGGAGCTTAAATTAACACTCTTGATAGTAAAATCCCGGAATACATGAGAGTTTGAAGATAATATGCTTTTCACTGCTGGCTAGATCAAGCAGCTTACCTGACTGAAAATTAATCCTCTTCTGTAAAGTTAGATCTTATTCTCATCAACTTGCCCTAATGCAGCTGACTGTGCAGCTGTGGGACCACTAACACTGAAATACAGGAATACAAAACCAGTGCTGAGAGCACAGGAAAGGGCAACCCTGCTGACGGGGTGACTCTGGCTCTATCCAAGATACAGGCTTTGTATCTCAGCATAGTGTTAGGAAAATCAGAGAAGAGCTGGTGCATCCTGTTTCCATGTTCCTAGGGACTTTTCTGTTTGGAAAAAAATGTGTCACCAGTATGGGTGACCTTGAAATCATGATTTTACACAGCCAGTCAGTGACTCAGATATTGATGGGCAAAGCTGGTATCAGCTTAGATTTACTTTTAAAATCAACAATATCTTTACAGCAGCCAGTCCATGATAGCCAGAGTTTCAAAAGCAGGACTGCATACACAGACCAGAGATAAGAAAGGCTTTCTTTGAGAGACTTTATGAGAATAGTCGTTTATTTGGCATAAGTTTTTGTGAGAGATGCCAGAAGCCTTTCTGAGACAACAAGGCATGAAATTTACCTCCAGCTTGGCATCCTCTCTGTGTTTACTCAGTTTGGTAGGGAGACAGCCAGTTAAATAATACAAAGTGATTTTTAACAAATTTACNAGGCGTGTTTGGACGTGGCACTTGGTGCCATGGTCTAGTCTTGAGGTCTGTGGTAATGGGTTGGACTTGATGATCTTTGAGGTCTCTTCCAACCTTGCTTATACTGTGATACTGTGATACCATGCCTTAAGTAGTTGGTATCTTCTACGAGCACGCTGATATTCTTAACTCTCCTTTGGTTTTTTTTTGTTGGGTTTTTTTTTGGGTTTTTTTTGTGTGTGTGTGTGTGTGTGTGAATTTTTTTCCTCTGTGTAAAACCAACAACAACAACAACAAAAAAATAGTCATCACCTTACTCTTTGTGAAACAATCTGTTGTCAACAAGGATGAAATGTTGACTCGTCCTGCCAGACTCCAGCCAGCAGAGCTGAGGGACTAGCAAGCTATTGTAGCATTCCCTGGAGAGCTACTTCTCCTTAACTGTGGGTTGCAGGCAATGAAAGTTGGTGTTCATTTGGGGGAAAGAAAAGTCACTAAGCTCCTTCAGTTTCTTTCATTCACGAAGCCACCAGCTATAACTGTGCTCAATCTCTTCTTGGGGGATGCTCCAAATGATATGTTGGCATTTCTTAGCTAATTTCTGCTTTTAAAGCAAAGAAACATAGCACCCCCAGCTCCACCACATCATAGCTAGTGAATCCAGGGCAAACACCAACATGTCCATCCTTGTGGGGAAAGCTCCTACTGCATATCTGAATCGTAAAATAAGTTGTACAGATGCAGTATTTTTATTAGTCTTTCAGATATGGTTCTTTCCTCCCACTGTCATCCTCCTACCACCAAAGAGACAAATACCATTTGAAGGAAGAGATTTAGATTGGTACCTTAGGAAAACACTGTAGTAAGGAGCTGTTTCTGATACATTCTTCAGGTTCTCACTGGGCCTGGCTACTTTTGATACTTCTGAAAAACCATCAAAGCCTAAAGGATGAAACAGAGGGAGAGAATAAGCTCAATATTGTTAGAGCTGACTTTTTCTTGAGGCTGTTTTCACACTTCCTAAGGCAATAAGATTAAAAAAAAGAATAACAGTCTCTAACATGAAGCCCACTTCTTCAGTCTGATAAGATAAATCTAGACAGGCCAAGAAATCTTTATTTCCCTTCAGTTATTGGTTCACATCTCATGCTCCTGGATTAAAGTAGAAATTGATCTTTGCTTTCAGAGGAAGAAAATTTTGCAGTTTTGATTGTCAAGCATGGGTTAATTTACTTGGTTCTTTTTCTTGCTCAGTGAGTGGTGTTTTGTTTGTTGTGGGTTTTTTTTCCAGGCTCATAAAATGTCCCTTAATTCTGCTGTGAAGTTTTTTTTTCCCCTGAGAGTACTCAACATTAGTATGAAAATATAAACTACAAGTATTTTACAGCTATGTAGGCACTAATCTAATCTTATCACTTTAATTTGCAAGATAATGTGTTTCCTCTCTCAGTATTGGATTTAGACTTACTTTTGAAAAGAGTATAAAGGAAAAAGGAGATACGAGACAGGACTTTGCTAACTTGAAGCTGGAAGAACACGAAGGATTTGTCCTCCTCTTTGTATTCATAGGCATACATAAGTAATCCTCTGACAGGAGGGAGGCCAGGAACAAGTGCAAAACTACGTTTGTAATGACCTTTGCTACTAAAATTAACATGTGCCTCCTGCACCTGTTCAGAAATGGTTTAGCATTCTTATGCCTGACTTCAGAAAAACTGGGTAATTAACCAGTACTTTCATTGAAGGTCAGCTCTGAATTACTAGTTCATTAAATTATTTGTCATGCTGAATGTTACTCCTGGTCACTAGAAATACTGAATTCAGAAACAGAGCAGAGGAATCAAGTCCAGTTCTTGTGCTGTCATTGCTGGAGAACTCTGTGTCCTGAGTTGTTAGGTCACACAGCAGGAAGAACCCTTGTGCCCAGCACAGCAAACAGTTAGCACAGGGATCAGTTAGAGGTGGTGTGCTTAGGATTAGTGATGTGCTGCTTGCTCTTCTTTCACGATAATCATAAAATAGTGTAATTGTCCTCTTAGGCCCTGGAAAATTAATGTATGTTGAGAAGGATTTCTCAAGTGCTGTCGTACCATTTACATCAGCTACCAAAGGAACCTGTCTTTTTATCATAATTTTACGTGGTGGTTAAAAAACAGAGACAGAATAAATTATGACTTAGACACCCCCAAATTTAAAGCATTTGCTGAAACAAATCCAATTATGAAATGTGTAATTAAAAATGACTGTGAATACTGCAGCCTGTTCTGAGATGTGAACCATTTGCATCAGATTTCCTTGCAAATGAGAGTAGAATAGAGGCAATACAGTATGACCTGTGTCATTTGTCTTAGGTTTGCAGCCCTGCTCTTTAGCCTCTTTCTCCTGTAAGGTATGGAAACTGAAACTTGCTGATTTTGATCTGGCAGCATTTGCTGCTTGCAGAACCTGAGCAGGACTTCCATTTAAGACTCAACCCTTATTATTTCAAGGCAGCTGGCAGTATGGAGTTAGGCTTCAACCTGTGCTAATACTCCTCCATTCCATCAGAAAGTGGCAGTTGCAAGAATGACTTCTTATGACTCTGACCCTAGAGCATCAGTTGAAAAGTGTGTGACATCATTCTGTCCCTCCAGGACTCATGCCAGCTCTGCAGCTGTGCTTTCAGAGAGGCAGATATGAGCCACTGAACTGTTGTGGCAGACATGAGCCACTGGGCCAGTGTCTCCAGCATTGTGCATGCCTTGATTAGAACTGATCAAAACAGCTGGGAGACCTCTTCAGTATTTCTCACCCTGTACATGTAATGAAACTCTCACATTGGTAATTGCTAGGAGATTAAACCATTTCAGAGGCACATTTAGTGAATACTAATGTCCTGCTCTTGGAAGGAGAGGACATTAGAAGAACTGGGAAGGGAAAAAAGGAGAAAGAAATTTATCTGTGTTCAGGGACTGTGATACAAGGGAAAATCTTATCTGTTGAAGCCACCCAGCGTGGGATTTTTGTAGGTCATGTCAGTCTACAGGAGCCTCTCTGACAAAGGTGCACTGCATGACAGTTACTGTGAAAGATCAGTCCTGGACTTCAACCTGTTCTTGAGGGGGCCTTGATTCACCTTATTAGTTGAATGCTTTTGGCTGTTGTATTTATAGAGGGAGGCACTTGCATGGACAAACACTCTGAACTAAGAAGTTGCTGTAGTCTTTATGTTCTTACCATTAAAAGTGGCCTGACCTAAGGAGACAGGTTCAGGTTATATTGCCTTCAAAAGCCCTGCCAGGGGAAAAAAAAAAAAAAAAAAGGGCAAAAAAAGAGAGAGAGGAAGCAAGGTGCAAATTTTACATGAAAGTTTGGTTTCTTTCAAAAAAGAAAATTTGGGCAAAGGCTCTTTTTTTTTTTAAACATGCCACTTTGCAATGAGATCAGTGTGGAAAGAGGGAAGATGCTGTTCTACTAGAGCACTCCTGACTCGAACACAAGGAGAGCTTCTAAGGCTGTGGGTGTTTGCTTACCTGAGTGAACTTTGTCATAGCCATTATAACTTTTTGGCTAGCCTTGTAATACCACATATTTTTCAGGGCAATAGTATGATTTTCCAGTAAAAGCTGCAGTGGAATAGAGAATGTCAATGCACACAGCAACGAGTTCTGCCTCTGCTGGACAGGGACATTCAGCAGCACAAGGTGGCAGCTACCACNTCAAGCACCTCAATGTCCTCCTGACCATCTTACACTGTAGATGGCAAGCTCTTGTAGGTGACATCTCAGGATGGTCAATACTGTGACTGCAGTTTGTTATGCTGTACACAAGGGATATAAGGGACAGGCTAAGTGGAAGACTTTTTCAAGTGCATTGTGCTACAGTGTAAATGTTGGCATAGCCCAAAGCCCAGGTGTTAGTAAATACCTTCTGTATAACAGAAGAAAATATGTAGCATAGACAAGAGGATAAGGAAATGATCACAAACAATTGAATATTGAGATCAACAGATAGACCACACAAATGAACAACTTCTTCATCTGGTTTCTTGAATAAGAATAGTAAAGTTTGTTAGTATATTTTCAGGCAAAGATATGTCCATACACAAAATCAAGTGCTTTTGGAAATGGTATTCAAACAAAGTAGAAAAGTTTATTTTAGCAGGTCAATAGAAACTTCAGAAAATCTTCTCAAGGCTCTCTGGAGAGAGATGGAGTTTTCTGGGACTTTACTTTTGAATTAATGTCCATTAGAAACTTGTAAGCTCTATAAGACTCCTAAATTAACTGTATCTTGGGAAGGTAAAATGAAAATGTAAGTTTTCATTTGTGTATATTAAAATTACAACCGAGCCCCATGATTTTACAGAAGTGCCTCGGTCCCATTAAAATTGGGAGAAATAAGATATTTAGAATATCTTTGTGGAAAAATCTTAAAGGATGAGGTTTGTAATGGACAATTTAATGAAAGCACTGCTGTGTGCGCAACAACTGACAAAAAAAAAGCAGGCAAGCTGTGAAACAAAACGGCATAGGGTGCAGTTCTGAAGATTTTAATACGTTATGAAATCAATTTAGGAGGTATTCTTATTCTGCCATAGAATGCTAACAAAATGCCATTCAGTTAAATTGGATGAAAGCAGATGTAAAGCTGAGGAAAGAGAAGGTGTAGGATATAGCACGAAATTATTCTACAGTACTCAGCACAGCAAGATGTCATTGCTGTTGCATTTTCTGAGCTGCCTCAGTGCTCGTCAGTGGTATAGGAGAACCTGAATGAAGAGGAAACATCATACAGGGTAGAAGCATAGAAGATATGAGCTGTCTGTGTAGCCTCATCAGTTGTTCTGTCTCTTGCTGCTTGTGGCTAATTCTGCTATGGTGACCGTGACAGGTGTGGTGTCCTCTGCATCTGCCCTGGTGAGTTTGTGGTATAGACTGGGGCTTGACCTAACCTGTGGTTTTACATCTGCCACTCACATCCCATTGCTACTGGATGCTTGGCTTTAAGGTGACTTGTCTTTAAGAAGAAGGAAAGCAGACAGCAGGTCCAGGAGTGTCTGGGAACAGTTACCTACCTCAGAAAAATCACCGGAAAGTAGCACTGAATGTTAGATTGTAAAAATGCAATTTATCTATTTGGCAGTATTCTATGAAATGGCCTTGTTATCTATATGGATAAAAATGGAGGTAAATGTTTTATACATGTATATAAAACCTGAAATACACTTAATGAAAATTAGGAGTATCCTGGTTCTGACAGTAAGTAACTGACAGGCAGTAGGAAGTAATATTGCTGTAGGGAATTGAACACTTCACCTTTAGATTTTTTGTGGTTTGTCCAAAAGCTGCTGCTGTAACTGAACCACTTTTGCAATGTCACGACCAGTACTGATGCTCTTGATGTACACTATTTCTTCTGAAAACTACAGGGACCTCTCTGTTCTAAGGACAGATAACTGGAAACTTACCATGCAAACAACAGTTATCTGGACTTCCAGAATGAGTCAACACATACAAGTACATCTGCTTCTGTCATGTTCTTTATATTTGCTACTGACTTCTAAATACTATGAGAAGCATTGCTTGGAGAAATTTCTACCTGGGTAGAAGAAAATTTTGCTATGAATTTTTCAGGAAATCCAGCTGTGATTAATCTCTGTTTATAGCTGAACTTTGTGTTGCCACAAAATCCCATTTTTTCTCCTCTGTTAAAGAAATTGCTTTGTAGAAAAGTGCCTCCAGAGAAGACAGCAAAAACACATCTGAAATACTCAGTTAGTTATAATGTTGTTGTTCTTACCCTCTTGTTTCAAAGAGTTGGAACACTGCTGCCCAAAGAGATTGTGGAGTCTCCTTCTCTGGAGACTTTCAAAGCCAACCTGGACGTGTTCCTGTGTGGATCCTGCTTTGGTAGTGGGGTTGGACCAAATGATCTCTGGAGGTTCCTTTCAAACCCAACATTCTGTGATTCTGTGATTTGATTCTGTAACAATTATATAGACATTTATAACAACAAGAGAGTTTAAATACTTGATTAAGGAGTTAACCTCAAGGTGGTCTTGTGACTTTCAAGTCCTAAATCTTGTGGTGTTTCATGGTCTTGCTAGAGAATATGAAAATGAGTCCTTTTACACCTGATCAGTCTCTGTTCATGGAATGTAACAGTGGTTTATGGAGGTGTTAATTCATAGGAGATCCAAAACTGACTGCAGTTAAATTTAACTAATTTAACAATAATGTAGTTCCATTGTATTGTCTGTCAAGGAAGACTTTAAAAAAGGCAGGAGCATTGATTTATAGGGCTTATATGTGGAGAATGTGCTGCTGATCCCAGCTGGGCCATGAAGGGTGTCAGCATTCTGTATTAGTAGAGAGGAGCTATGGACATGACCCAGCATGTATTGGCAAGACTTAGGTGCCTTTTGAAAGTATAGAATCAGATTTTAAGCCAAGGTTTAAAGTTAAATCTGTATAATATGTAGAAAATAACAAGTATGTAGTGAGAAGACAGAAAGATTCAGGATAGAGGTCAGACAAAGAATTTCTTTACCATCATAAATGCTTTATGTATTAGGAAGGGACAAAATACAATATGGTTAAGTCCAAGGAGGTAGCCAATGACAGGCATTGTGGGGGGGGGGGAGAATTACTTGTAAGTTTTTTAGTTACACATTGCAAATTCACCTCTCTCAAAAATGGCTGTGCTGTCCAAGGTGAAATATAATGATTGAAGCTTAGCCTATGATGACTGATGTGAACAAAAATGAGTCAACAGCTCAAGAACAAATGTATTACAATATGACTTGGGCTGGAAGTTTAAGCTATGGATAAGAAACCACCTTATTTGTAACAAATGAGGCCATTCCCAATGGAAAGGGGAAAACAGAAGTAGTTTCTAAAGCTTAGTCTGAAATGAGTCCAGGGGTGCTGGATACAAGGGTTCAAAACTTTGAATTGAACCCAGGAACAGTAATAAAACCAAAATTGTTCAAATAATAAGAGAAGAAAACTCCCTTCTGTGCTCATGCTCCTAATTTAAATATTCCTTAAACCAGCATTTCCCTCTTTTACCTGTGCTGCTGGTTTTTTAATGCATCTATTTAAATGCAAATTTTGACTTTTGGACTGTAATCATAAAAATGTTTGACACTAAAATTTTTATCAGAAAAGTAATTTTATATAGAAGCAGTAATGGAGTGCTATGCCACAAATACCAGAATGATGCATGGCTCACCCCATTCCTCAGTGTGGGGAAGCCTCCTCTCTAATGTCATCTGATGAACATGGTTGCTTCCTGAATGCTCCCACTTACTTGAATAGGTGTGGTGCTAATATCCTTTTAAACTATGTTTTGTGTGCCACATCCTTCCTTAGGGCCTTTATTTCTTTCTGGCAATCATGATGAAGTGAAAACTGCATCTTAGGAAGGGAAGGCTTTCCTCCAGCCTAACATTTTACTCTTCTTCATAATGAGGCTTAGTACAGGAGACATTACTGGGTAGCAGAACATTTTGCCATTGCGATGTGGAATCAACTGGAGATTACTCTTTAGTTGCTGCTGAGTGTGTCATTTGTATTTCATCTTTTCTCAACCACTTGCAGACACTTCTGGCCCTCATTAGCACCACTGTCTGGGGTTATGGTGGCCAGCAGCCACGGTGAGTCTGCCAGGACCACAGCTGTGGAGCAGGAATACAGCTGCTCATAGCACTCGAGCTTCAGCTGCAGCAGACGAGGCCACATTGGCCATAACTGCTTTCCTGTCTGCCTTGATATGATTGATATGGCAGTGGTTAGCGGTGAAGAGATTAGTCATAACAACATCAGACTACCTTCAGCTTGTGGTCTGGTACGACTCAGTGATGGCACTGCAACCACATCTGCTGCTACAGTCATACTAGTCAAAGGTCCTGCTTTCAGAAGGCTTCTTTTCCCATGTGAGTGGTAGGAAGGTCATTTCTTATGGCTGGTCAGTCATGTAAGACATAGCAGAGCATCCTGAGAGGAGTGGTAATCCCAGCCTTGACTTTTGAGGGATCAAGGGTTTAGAATATCTAAACANGGACTCAGTTGCTGTCTGGGCTGCATGCACACACTGCTCCAATGATCCATAGCCATTTTAAAGAAACACTCTCTACATAGAGTGAGTAGAATCTGTGCCTCATTGTAATAGCAAGCTTATATTTACTTAAGTCTAGTAGTAAGTGAATGTAGGTGGCTGCTTTCGTTTTGCTTATCGTTCAAAATAATTTTCATATTCTCGTGGTGAGGATAAATATGAAATGTCAGGTGTTTTATTGTACTAGCAGTCAAAGAACAGAACACGCCTTAGGTTCTGCACATTCTGCATTTTATGTTCCCTAGATGCCCTTGTCATTAATTACATACTTTAGATTCCAAATGATAGAGGATCTGAAGGGCACTGTGCTACATTTTGAATTTCATCGTTCTATCTATCTCTTCACTTGGGATGGGTTGCAAAGTATTATTGAAGACTTGAGTAGTATTGAAGCCATTTAAAAAATAGCAGTAGCACATCAGGTGTATCAAATAGTCAGATTCTTAGCTGTTTGTCAAAGAACAAGTAATTTGTAAGGGAGGAAAACCTTAGCATTTGAACCAAAAAGCTATTTGAATGCATTGAGACTCAAGAGAAATGATTTCATACACACTCTATTCAGTAGGTTCATTGCTGTTTTACCTGCTCACTGAAATGTTCATGGGGACTGTTTCATTGCAGTTCATCTCTCCTGATTGGTTTTGCTTTGCTCTGGTAAGATTTGTTTATTCACCGAGGCTAAGGCTGAAGTGTGCTGCATCATTAATCTAGCTGTTCAAGGTTAACCAACTTCTTATGCTGAAATGGAGTTTTATGGAACACATTTTAAGGTTTTGAAAATGCTGGGCACTATCTTACTTCAAAAAATAAGATTTGAATTCAGTTGTCATCATACTTTTAGAGAGATTAAGATTTTGCTTTCTCTTCCCTTCTTTCTCCATGTGTGACTATATATAAACAAACTGATCTTTTTTTTCTTTTTTCTTTCTATGAAGCACTACATAATCCCTTTCTGCCTTATTTGTGTGCAAGCCAGCAAATGTCCTGAGTGTGGATGTGGGGTGCTTTATTTTTGAAGTGTTTATGTAATTTGTCTGACACTTATGATTAAATGTTTGTGTATTGAAAAATAAATCTTTGTATATTTGGAAATACCACAGCAGTGGTTCTCAGCTCAAACTATAGTCAGCCTTTTCTTCCTTAAGCACTAAGCAAGTTTCATACTGTAGTCAAGCTTTTTTTTTTTTTTTTTTTTTTTCCTTTTTTCATTATAAATTTCATACTGGAAATGAATTCTAAACTTCATCAAGATACGTGCTCAATGTCACAATGCACAGACCACATTTCCTGTAGAATGTTTTGATCCAAGTCAGGCAGCCCTGAGGAAGTTCCTCTTTCTTTGTGCTAGCCCTTTATATTTTGATCAATTTTATGGCCTTAGTTTCCAGATACTTTCTTCACATGTCTGGATATTGCAAGGTGATTCTCAGTCATCAAAGATGTGAATGCTTTGTCCTATGTCCTGGAACTCTGTGTTCATGTAGCACTGGGACCATAGCCTTCATGTCCCAGTGTCCAGGAGGATTTCACATCCTGAGCTGTTCACATTAGCCAGGACACCAGACTTATGACAATTAGCATTCCTGACCCTCTTTGTCATGTTCTACCTTTTAAATTACTTAAATTACAACCTTTTAATAAATTCTCACTAGTCATTTTGGGCATGGTATATCTGTAAAGGGGAGGGGATGGAAGTGGGAGAAACAGGGTCACAGTACCTAAAGCCAAACCAGGGTCATAGCCCAAATGAAATCCAGGAAAAAAAGAAATCCTAAGTGGAAGAGAACTATTTTTATTAGTGGTTTATCCCCTCTTGGTGACCTAGATACCTGTGCTGATCTTGGGGAAAGGGGAAGCTTGTTATTACCAAGCAGTGAGGGAAGCTATTTGGGCTGCAGGGGAAGAAGCAAAAACGAAATGATGTTTAAATTGACAGTGTGAAAAGGGAGCCTGCACATAGCACCTTCACAATGTATTATGGGTTTTGAGACCTGTTTTAAGGTATTCAGCATGTAGTTGATCTCATGCATTTTTTTAAAGACTTGCCAATATTTTATTTCAGAGATGGAAAGTATAAGCAAATAGATTGTTAAGGGTAGCACATCTATCCCCTGGTATGTGAAAGGAGATAAATGTGAAGGCCTGGGTGCAAAGTTGTGGTGCTTGGTCCCGTGCCAAGATATTGTTCAAGTTTAATTGCTCAAAGGCTTGCACATCTAAATAACCCCCTCGCTATTTGATAGAACCCACAGCTCAAATTGCTTACAGTAGTTACTGTGCCAGACAGAGCACTGCCCAGTGTCAGCACTCTAGCATCTACACAG
This sequence comes from Ramphastos sulfuratus, assembly GCA_013399055.1. NCBI lineage: Eukaryota > Metazoa > Chordata > Aves > Piciformes > Ramphastidae > Ramphastos > Ramphastos sulfuratus. The sequence goes on along the minus strand of WBNM01012711.1, from coordinate 742 downwards.
TGCTGAAACTTAGGCCTAATGGGTGTCAGGACTGAAAAGAGTTTGTAAACTCCACAGTATCACACAGATGTCACATTCTATAGGACAGAAGAGTGATGGGTTGGCATTTATTTAGAAAGGCAGGATGTGCACATTAAGGTTGATAGTCACATCAGCCTCTGCCTGTAAATGGCTTCTGTGCATTGGCATCCTTAGTGAACAATAAGGAGGCAGGAGGACAGAAGTCACAGAAATAGGTGTATTTTTTCTTTCTGGAAGGCCCTCACAAGGCATCACTGGATTTATGCCCTGGTGGCAAAGCTGAGTTGTTTCTACCGTTACTATGCTTTTGCTGGTGTCAACTGGACTTTGCAGAACTCCACTCAGTGGAAGTAATATTGCGCTTACTAGGGAAAGAGTCACTCTAAATACCAGGGGGTCTGAAGGAAAGAGCACTTTCTGAAGAGACAAATTCTAGAAGTAAAGTATCTACTTGCACTTTAGTGTTAGTTCTATTACAGCTATATATCTGAATCCAGTGCCATAACTCACTTAAGATGGTGATTTTATAAAACTGATGCTAGGAAAACAAAACAAAACAGAACACTCAAAGTGAATGAAGGTCTAAATCTTGAGTTATCACGCAAATGTTTGCTATTCACACTGTCCATCTGTCTATCTACAATCCCAAGCACAACTCCAGGCTGGGTGGGGAATGGCTGAGAGCAGCCCTGAGGCTTAAAAGGACCTTGAGGTCTGGGTT
>WBNM01012710.1:1920-26160 GCA_013399055.1 Ramphastos sulfuratus | reverse complement strand
GGGGGGGGGGGGGGGGGATGACTCACATTTCTTAAGCCTCCAAGTGGAAACCTTTTCTGGATACACATTCCACCCAGATCTAAAGCGCTAAGAAGATTTCGGCAGCGTTGATGCCTTATCCCACCTTTATTTACCTGCAGCCCTTGTAATGTGACACTTCCATTTGCAAACCAGCGCTGCAATTTTCAAGCCCCACTCAGCTTGTTACGGCGGGTCGGTCTTCTGCTCTGAGGGTGAGATTTTGGAGCGGGAAGGGGTGGAGATCCTCTTCTCCCTGTTACACATAAGAAGGGGAAAACTCAATGTTTTCAACTGATGAGGAAAGGAAGTTCAACTAACTCTCTGAGATGGAGCGGTTCCCCGGAGCGCGGGAACAGAAGGGCTAAATGGGGTTAGAGACATTCCGCAGGGGCGTCTCTGCAAGAGGGGAAGCATCTCCCTCCGCTTCAGAGGTTATCGGTCCCTGGCGGGACCCGTGGTGTCGGGCTGGACCCTCTGCTGCTAGCGCAAAGTGGCTGCTTCCCTTCCCCCCTCCCTCGCTCCCTCCCTCCCTCGCGAAACACTTGCATCCTGAGAAGCGGCTGGGCTTCACGTCTGCGGCCCGCTCCGTGCCGTGCTGTCCCCTGAGGAAGAGCTCGGCGGGCCCTTCGGCCCCTTCAGCACAAAGACGGAGCTCCCGGGAGGTGGGAACGGCGGTGGCGAGGGCAGGGCTGCGGAAGGCCGTTTCATGCCCCTCCGCTGGGCCGGCCAAGGGACAACAGCGCCCTGCCATGCCCTTCCCGCACTCAGCGGAGCGACAGCCCCAGCCACGCCGTGAGCTCCACACCGGAGTCGTGGGACAGAGTGGCCCCCAGGCGTCCCACTGGGTCTAGCAGGGTTGGGACAAGAAACGACTAGCCTTCGTCCCGCCGCCCCTACTCCCTTTTTCCCCCAGCACTAGGGCTGGGAGGATCCCGACAACGGTAGGAAAAGGAGAGTTTTCGGTGACGGCTGGGCGTTGCGAGGCTCTGACAGCTCCGACGGGGTACGGGTGAGCCCTGTCACTTCGAAGACGGGGGCAACACCGAGAGCAGGTCACAGCGGTGAGAACTTGTTCTCCTTCAAGGCGCCCGAGTCCCTCGGTTGCTCGTAGAGCAGCCCTTTGTCTCCCGCTTAAGCATCCACTTCGCCCCAAGGAAAAAAAGGGAAAAAGAAGGGGTAAAAAACCAAAAACAAAATAAAAACAAAAAAACAAACTCTTCCTCTAATCATTGCTGCTAACGACGATAATGGCAACACCTCGTTTTCGTCCTTTCGGACCACCACCCCAAGTCCCCCCGCCATGCTTTTTCTTTGGTATCCGCTGAAGCGGGTGAATGGAAGTTTTGACAGTCTATAAGCCACTCAGCCTTCCCCCCAACCTCGGAGGCGAGGGCTCGGGGTCTTCTGCGCCCCTCGGCATACATGTCGTCAATGTTGATTTGCGGGATTATTTATTGCTAATATTCCAAGAACTGTCGCAATGCCTCTGATAATTGTCCCTGCGTGTCAATCCGTCGGCAGGGCACGAGTAAGAAAAAGGGCGGGGGGATCGCTGAGGGTATTTTTTTTTTTTTTAAGTAAATATTCCTCCTGGAAGAACTACTACAAAGCTTTTGACTTTTAGCAAAGTTGTGTGTGTGTCGTTTGTGGGTTTATAGACAGCATTTATTTATATGTTGGGGTTTTTTTCAGTGGTGAATTGTTATAAGTAGCCTGGCTGCAAAGCCCCCTCTTCCTCTCATGGCCACTCTCGTTTGTTGCTGAGTCCAACGACGACAAGGGGGACTCAATGTTAAAGGTGGAAAAAAACAGCAACACAGTTGTTTTTGTTAAAAGGGGACACACTGAGGCTGCGAAACAGCAAAACCCCAATGTTGGACAGCTGTAAAATCGTGTAGACAGGTTGTCATACAGCAGTGGGGGCTTTTCTGAAAGGAGCCCATTGCTAAACATTAAATACACACACAGCAGAGCAGAGCAGCTGCGCGGACACACGCACACACACACACACGCACACGCAGGCACCGAGGAAAGTGGCCCAGGCTGGGCTGTGCACCACGTGCTGCACCGAGGGGGGCGAGGGGGGGCATGGGGCGGTGCTTGCAGCTCAAGTGGGTGCCAATCAAAACATCAACTTCAAATTGTATCTGAAAGATCAGCCTAGGACCTAAGGGCAGACACATCAGTTGGAGCTCAATTGTTGATCAGATCACATCTAAGGGATTTAGGAGCACAGAAGAGCCGAGATTTGAGGAAAGACACCCCACTGAATCCTTCCACACTCCTCCTTCTCTACACCTAGGTTGCAGTATATTCTAACAGAAAGAAATCAGAACGAAAAAAGAAAATTGTCGGCTCGATTTCTGTTCTCTCGCCCTGCCTGACTCCAGTAAAGACAGGGGGGGGGGAAGAAAAAGGAAAAAAGAGCGAGAGATCCAGAGAAGCCCGGGTTTGTTCCGCTCCCCTCCCCGGCTGCTCAGGCTCCCTCCTTCTCTTTTTTTTTTTTTTTTTTTTTTTTTTTTTGCTAGAAATGTCTGACTTTGTGAGAAAAATGTATCCATACATCTGAACATGCCTCCAGAAGCAAGTGACTCGACACCCATGCGAGCAGTTGCAAGGCTCTTTGTTCATGCTCTGATCCAGAAGCTAACATCTCTTTTAGGTGAGCAGTGTGCCTAGGTAAGTCTACTCTGCAAAGCTTGGCCTACATCTCCTCCTATTGAAGTTCTTCTGAGGTGAACCAGTATTCTCTCTCTCCAAAGTGAGTAGGGGAAGGCACATTGAGACCAAATCCGCGCCCCGTGTAGCGGCACAGCCTGCCTCAGCGCAGCGCCCNCAGCCGCTGCCGCCTCGGGCCGGCCGGCGGGCGCGGACCTGGGCAGCGGCTCGGCTGCTGTCACCTCAGTGCTGGGCATGTACGCGAGCCCGTACAGCGCCCCCAACTACAGCGCCTTCCTGCCCTACACCGCCGACCTCGGCCTCTTCTCCCAAATGGTGAGTGAACACCGCGCTGCTTCCCTCGCACCCCCCCATTCGCGGGCCCGCGGAGCGCAGAGACAGGGCGTAGCGGGGGCAAGGGCTGGCGGAGGCAGCGAAGCAGAGAGCGGGGGGCGGCGGAGCGGCGGCGGCTGCCGCCCCGAGCGGGGTCCGGGGAGGAGAGGGCAGCGTGTGTCGGCGGGTCGGTTAGGAGAGAGAGGCCGGGAGGCGGGGGGTTTCGGCTGCAAGCGCAGCCCCCATCCACTCCGTCGCTCCCGCCGGGCAAAACTCTTTCGAGTTTTATGTCTTGACTGTGAGAGGCTTGAGCAGGGCTCCCGTCTCAGAGCTCTCGGCTTTCGCCAGCATCTCGGGTTGGGTTTTGGTTTTTTTGGTTTTTTTTGTTTTGTTTTGTTTTGTTTTTTTTTCCCTTGTTGTTATTGGTGTTGCTGCTGACGGGTGATACTGGCGGTCCTGTTGTTTTAATTGGCTTTCCAGAGTGCTCCTCTTCCCGCCCGGTCCTTTTTCTCTGCGGCCGAGCTATAGACAGTCTATCCGAAAGGCCAAAGTGCAGTCTCGGTAGCTGGTATGCACGTTTATTTCCCATTTTCCTTAAATCTCAAAAAGGCCGGTTCTGTTCCCTGAACTTTTCGTACTCTGGTTGTGACGAGTATCATAGATCTGATTTGCATCAAGAAAAGGAGGGCATTTACATCCCATTATATGCACCGGAACAGAAAGGCATACTGGCATTAACTCTGAAACAAATTGCCGCCACCCAGATTGCCCTAGGATTTTCTTCGTTTTTTCCTTTAAAATGGAATATTAAGCAAGTAAAATATCTGTTTTTACCTAACTGTTTACTCTGGTGTAGCTGAAATGTTTTCGTTGCTCGTATCTCCAAATTTCTCGGTGGCAGTACACATACGTTCCAGTTAATTTCTAAATGCCCCCTCTTTTGTGTACTACTTGAAACATAAAAGTGTGAATATTTATAACTGAGTTCATGCAAAACACAACTTGTGAGGGTTTTTAATAAATCCATGGAGGCAAGTAGGTAGACAGGCTGTTGAGCAGGAGTAAGCAACTGAACGCAGATAATCTTCTCCTGCTACCGTTGTGTACGAAGGCACTGTTAACAACACGGATTTCCTACTTTTTTTTTTCCTTTTATTTTCTTTTTTTTTTTTTTAACCTTGATTTTGGAAAAGCAGTAAAAGTTGGTACAGAAGCCGTGAGTGATTTACATGTGACTTCTTCAAAAGAATTCCCAGCAGAGATTACACGAAAAATACAGTTTCTGCAACAATAACAAACCACAGCAGAATAAAGGGAGTGCGGAAAGCATACTCTGTAACACATCACAAAAATTACATCGGCTCCTCTTTGTGCATAATGTTTGTCCCTGAAATTAAAATACATGTTACTTCTTAAGTGTTTGGCAAAGTTAGATTAGTTTCTTCGTGCACATTTTGAAGAAGTTCGTTTTTAAGGTTGACACATATTTAACAAGAGTAATGCCAAAAGTATGTTTCTGGACTAGGAAAAAAAAAAAAAAAAAAAAGAGAGAGAGAGATTGTAGTAGAAGGGAAGGGGGAAAAATACTTTAAATATTAGCTATTTTGGAATAGTTCCCTGTTCTCTCAACGTATCCCGGTATTTTACTACAGCGATTTACAATGACGGTGGTATTTTGAAATAAATTCTATAAATACTGATCCTTCGTAAATTGAGGGCTAAAATACTAAGTTAATACTCGGACAATTTGCGGTAATAATGAGGCCTAATGAGGTTGCTACAAAGATAAAATGTTATTTACCAAAACACCTGATGGGATAATTTGACTTGCTGTGTTTTACTACTGATGATAAAAAGAATATTGATTGTAAATAAATCACCGTCTCTAAACGCTTGTAAACAATTTGTGTTTGCCCAGATCAAAGTAAAACTTATGGGATGAAGTCACTGCATACCCGTATTCTACAATGTGTGGATCACTTCTCATTCCAGAGTTTAAAGGCTCTTCTAACAGTTAGAAGTTAATGTTTTACACTAGAATCTTAGTATATTATGTTGGGCGGGGGGAAGGGTTGGCATGTGCTTAGAAAATCTCTTACATTATGTTTTCGGACTGAAGTTGTGCATTCATTTGCCCAGTCTCGTCTCGGGCCAACTCATTTAAAAGCAGATCCGGGGCCAAGGAAGAACGCTCTGCATGCATTTGTAATATTCTCATGGATATTTTCCAGGTATAAGTGCTACGTTGTGCGCAGGCATCAGTTTGTAACTGTGATATGGGACCTGCTTTTTCTGCCTGACAATTTCGAGTGTGCAATAAGTTGTCTCGCCGAGGCGAATGCGGAGTTACTGCATTCCCGTCGTTTGATTTGGTTTGGTTTGCGGAGAAAATACGCATAATGTCTGATAGAGCCCAGCTTAGCCCCTCTCTTTTCCTTTCTCTGCAAGAAGTGGGGATCATTTGGGAATACCTCTGTCTGATCTGAACGTGAAGAGCCTGGAGCGGGGAGGGACGAATTTGCCCGTGAAGACCCTTTGCACCGCTCAAAGGCGTGTTCCGGCTCCCGGAGTAGCCTATTCAGGTCTGTTAGAGACGCTAACGAGATAATTGATGTGCTTTTTCCTCTCCGCTTGTCTGAATGTGTTTCAGGGCTCCCAGTACGAACTGAAAGATAATCCGGGTGTCCACCCTGCTACCTTTGCTGCCCACACTGCCCCCGGCTATTATCCCTACGGACAATTCCAGTATGGGGACCCGGGGCGGCCCAAAAACGCCACCCGGGAGAGCACCAGCACTCTCAAGGCCTGGCTCAACGAGCACCGCAAGAACCCCTACCCAACTAAGGGCGAGAAGATCATGTTGGCCATCATCACCAAGATGACTCTCACCCAGGTCTCCACCTGGTTCGCCAATGCCCGGCGGCGGCTCAAGAAGGAGAACAAGGTGACCTGGGGTTCCAGGAGTAAGGACCAAGAAGATGCGAATCTCTTCGGGAGTGACAATGAGGGGGACCCCGAGAAGAATGAAGACGACGAGGAAATCGACTTGGAGAGTATAGACATAGACAAAATCGATGAGAACGATGGGGAGCAGAGCAACGAGGAAGAGGAGGAGAAGGCTGAGCTTTTGAGACAAAGCAGAGAACAGGAGCACTTGGAAAAGGAAAAGGATTTGACACTGTCAGGTTCTGAAGGGATGAAACCCAAAGACGCGCTGACCATGGTGAAGGACGTCTCTGACAACAGCACGCGAATTATCAGTCCCGGGGGACAGAACAATTTACAGATGCCGTCTCACAGCAAACCCAAGATTTGGTCTTTGGCAGAGACAGCAACTAGTCCCGATGGTGCCCTGAAATCTTCTCCTCCTCCACCCCCTCCTCCCCAGGTGAACCACACTTCTCCACAGATCCAGCATCCTGCCTTTCTCCCTAGCCATGGACTCTATACTTGTCAGATTGGTAAATTTCACAACTGGACAAATGGGGCTTTCCTTACGCAGAGTTCCCTGCTAAATGTGAGATCCTTTCTGGGAGTAAATCACCACCATGCTGCTCATCACAATCACCACCTCCAGGCCCAGCAACAGCCTTCTGTTTTAACAGCAGCCCTCGGAGCCCTAAGCAGTGAAAAGCCTTCAGAGAAGACCAGTCCCAAACACATAGGTAATGAATGCATCAGGCATTCAACTCTCCCTGCACGCCCAACACATGAACATGAACTTCTCCTTGAGTGACGGTGTCAGATTCAGCCCTAGTGTAACTGATTGCTTTTAACGGAGTTACAGACAGTTTACCCTAGTGCCGATTTCCACACCCCCACATCCCCTCCCTGTGGAGCACGTTGATCGCATACATTAAGCCCATTTCATGTGAACTGCTACATTCTCAAACTATACGCCCATCAAATAAGATGAGAATGCAGGAATAGCTCTTCTAAACACATTTTTTTGTGTGTTTTGCTTTCCTTCTCTCTGTCCTGACCCTCATCTCCCGGTAATTTAAATGACATTCAAAAATGTGGCAAAAAAAAGATTGAGCATTCCTTAAATATTGAAAGTAGGAAATAGTGTTGCATACACAGAGACACACCTACACACGCCTAAACAAGAGGGTAGAGCTAGGTGTATTCTTTGCACACTGTCCAGATTTTTCATGTTGTTATTCTGTTATTCTAAAATGGTTCTCCTGTTTTTGTTTTTCTCTCTCTTCCTTCCACTCCCCCACCCTCCCCTTCTGTCTCCTAGAAAGAGAAAACGTACCAAGAACTGAATCCCCACCTCAGCCGTTAAAATCGCCCTTCCAGCCTGTCCGTGACAAGTGAGTTTGTTTGTTTTCACTGCAGGAATGTCACTTATGTGAAACAGAGCGTTTGAATAATAATGACTAATTATAGCACCTAACAATCACCATAATAATAGACAACAGACAACAAAAACAACAGAAAAGTTTCTCTAATCATTTCAAAATTGAGCTAAAATGCAACTGTATATAGCCAGTCTATAACTTTTTGGAAACTTAACAGACCTTAATGATCTAGTGTTAATGACACCAGTGACAAATATTTCTCTGCAATTAACTAATACTATAGGATGCTATAGAAATAGATATAGAAAAGTATAGGAAAGGATTCTTTTTTCTGGAAGATTGTTACGTCTTTTTTTTTTTTTTTTTTTCCCCCCTCCCTTCCTCTCTTCCCCCCCTGCAGTTCTTTGGCTCAGCAAGAGGGAACACCGAGAATTTTAACAGCTCTCCCTTCCGCATGATTATGGTTTGGTGAAAAAATATTATAGAGACTGGTATTAAGGACAGAGAAAAAGAAAGAGAGAGGAAAAAAAAAAAAAAAGAGGAAACGATAAACGACTCCCATCAATCTCTTTTTGCAATAAGACGGTGCAAACCCATAAAAGCGATTACATAAATCTGTAGATGGATCCCCTTCTTCATTGTACCATTTCAGATCGTGTTATTCTATCCATTCTTGGATTATTTGTTTGGTAAATGTTTCTCATGTGTTTGTGTTTTTTTCTGTATATAGAGTGATTTCAGACTGTAAATAGCGCGTCAGCAAAACTTGTCTAAATCATATATTTTTGTCTAATAAACTAAATGAAATTATGAGCTCTCTTCAGGTATGTATTCTGTTGCTGCAGATCTTATAATTGTATATATATTTTACAAATCTATTCAAACGTTTATAATTTGTTATCTAAAAAGTTGAGTCTTTTTGTCTTTGGGTAACTCAAAATACCAAAACCAAACTTTTAAAGACTCTTGTAGCTAGAAGCCGAAAACGAATCATGAGCTTCCCTTTCTTACATGCAAATCTAAGAAGCTACTTCCTAACCAGTAAAATTAAAGTGATTTTTAAAAAAATTGTGATGAATCGGACGTATTCTGTAGTATCAATTTTCTGAATATAAATGGATCTGATTTCCGCTTACGTTATAAAATACATTTTTGAAAATGAAAAGGATGAGTTTCCTCACAGTTCTCTAGTGTATAACTTTGCTGTCCCAACTGGTTCCTAAACTGAATCAAAAGCTTTATTAGTTTGGTACACACCCTGATAGGAGCCGAAAAAAAAAAAAATTAGGAAATAGAATTATTTGTAATTATTTACGCTTTAAAGAAGCACAGAGGAAGTACGACTGTGAAAGAATTTTCTCTGTGACATTAAGCACAACCTTAGCAGGGAAAAAAAAGAAGAAAAAAAAAAAAGAAAGGCAGCTCTTGCACTTCCCACAGAAAGTTCTGCAATTCCGATCTGTTGGTTAAAAAGAGACTGAGTTAGACAATGTATCGGTTTATAAAGACATTAATCTTCCAAAAGACGGACCGTTAAAATGTGTAATATTTTGAGTGTTTACTTCTTTTTTTCTCCTAAATGAGAACACTAAATGAGCATTGAGGTGCTAATAAGATACCAGATGGTTGTTGATGGTAGAAAATGGAAAGAAGCAGCTGGGAAAGTCATTAAGAAATAATGTGGTGACGCCCTATCCAAACTGAACCAACCTCAAACCAGGACTCGTCGTAAACAAAATGAGATTTTTCAAATAAAATACTAATAAAATTCTTCTCAGAGATCAGAATATTGATCTTAATTTAGCTGCAAAATCATCGCAAGCGAAAAGGGATCTTGATAAGCTCTCGCTTAGAAATCTTGACGATCAGTGATGGCGGTAGGCTTCTGCATTTTGTGTTTTTCAGATGGATCAGAGAAACTGATCAGGCGAGATAGATTTTGTGTGGGATATCTGAAGAGCTGTCTGAAAAGAGTTTCATTTTGTCATCCTGCGGTTCCCACCATAGCATCGGCTAGTGTGCTTTCTGGCTTTTAGTTGTTTCGCTTTTCCTGAGTCACACTCAGCATTGGTAACCGGTCCAGCGAAAGAGCGTATTGCAAGTTTAGGCGAACCATAGGGACTTAGATTTCAGTGAGAGAAAAAAATAATCTCAAAAATTAATAAAATATTTAAAACGTGAGGAAAAACCATCACGGCGCGTCAGATCATCACTGGTGTAAACCTGACTGAATTGCTTTCTCCTTCCTATCAACTCAAACAGCAGCAACGGCTGCCCCTCGCCCCGCTTAGGCCGAGGCACAACTGCCCCTCTCAGCCCAGCGGCCCGGGGTGCCCTCACGGATGGGAGACGACACCTACGAACAGCGCAGGGATGCTCTGTGAGGCGGAGCGAACGCGACGGAGCCACAATTGCTCTGGGGGAGAGGAGAGGGAGTTACTTTGCAGCATGTGAAGGTCAGAAGGGACTTTAACTGTGGAAAGGCGTGGAGCGTGAGCGTGCGGTTTTGTGCGTGTATGTGCTCGAACTCTCGTTCTCCGGCGGGGCGCGCTGAGAGGAGGGTCCGAGCGGTCCCGAGTGATGGGGCGCGTGCCCGGCTTTGGGCAGGCTCGCAGCGCCCTCTGTGGGCTGCGAGAGGAGCCGTCCCCTAGCAGAGCTCGGCGCAGCCGGATGTGTCGGCCCGCGTATCTGTGCAGCCGGGTAGGGGGAGCGGGGACTGTCCGCCTTTAAATTCAGCCGGAAAGCCAGCAACGTCCTCCGGAGTCTTGATTATTCTGGGGAAAGAGATGATTCCCAATAGATATCTGGCTGGCAGTTTTCCCCTTTTGGAAGCCTCAGCATCCCCAGAGGTTGCAGATTTTTTTTTTAAAATCTTTTTTTATCATTACTTTTGTTCCCCCCTTCCCGCTCCCATCTGCTTCTTTGAATTTCTCCTTCCCTTTATCCCATAACACCAACGGTTGTGATGCTTCCCTCCCCAAACAGCTGAGGGGGTTACGGTGGGGGCTAATGAAGCCTTGAGGGGTCAGCGCCAAGTCAGCACCGTCCCCCACCGCGCCCGGAGCCCTGGAGAGGGACCGAACGATGCATCTGTCTGTTGCCTCCTACCCACGCTGTTGGCGAAGGCAGGGGCGGCCTGGGGAGCTGCCTGCGGGCTGAGTACTCGGACCGAGGGTGCTTAAGCCACTTCCGAAGTCTCTGGCCAGCAAGCGCAAGTGGCTTCCCGACAGAAAGGGAAAGCTCACAAGTAGTAAGGCCAGCTGAGAAAGGTCGTATTGTTAAATGGGAAAAGCTCTCGAGCGGGTGCGTGCCGAAGGGGCAGGCAGTCCCCAAGCGCTCTTGCTTTAGCCTAGAAGAGAGGTGTGTTCATTAGCACACGGAACCCTCGGAGGCTATCGGTACGCCGTGAGGTGGGGTGTGAGAGGCCGGGGCTGGGCGGGATGCGCAGACACCTCCAGCACCCTGCCGCCGGCAGCCCCCGCGCCAGTTTTAGACACGAGCGGGGGGCTCCATAGTTCCTAGATTTCGCTTGTCACGTGAGCCGTGCTAGGACTGATCGCTTACGTCACCCTGGCAGGAACATATTCCTAGTTTTTCTGTCATATTTTCCATTTTCATTGAGATCCATCCTGGCAGATGTACACCAGCAAACACCAGAGTGTAGGGAGAATAATAAAAGGGAAGCTTAAGCTAAACGATTTGCCTTAATTGGGAATGCTTCATGCTGATAAGAGTAAATTGGAAAGTCAGTGTTTCCTATCTCTCTCTCTTCCTATCCCCACACCCCCCCCCCCCCCCCCCCTTCCTTTTTTTTTTTTTTTTTTTTTTTTTTTTTTTTTTTTTTTTTCTTTCTCTTAAGCGATGACGGTACCCGAATCTGATAAATAAAGTCAATTGGAAAATTTGCATTGAATCAGATGGGATGCTACATCTACTAAGACTTCATTTAGAACAACAACCCCGAGAGCCAAGACACATATTCTTGCTATTCAAAAGGGTGGCAGAAAACATTTTTCATACGCGTTTTCATAATCCTCCATCCTCCCTCGGTAAAAAACTGTCTCCCCGTCTTGTTTCTGTTGTTATTTTCCTAGCATTAGCAGAAGAATGGCAGAAATCTGTGAAGAAAGAAGACTGAAAAGTTGACATAATCTCGAGTTCGGTAAACTCCGAAATTAACAGTTGCCAGAACGCACTAAAAGCAAGCAGCAGCTTTACGAGGATTTGGCTTTGTCACAGAGAGATAGTTATGAAACGTGCTTATTGGTATGCATGCCTCATTTTTTATTCTTTTTCTATTTTATTCTGTCTATTTTTAACCACGGGGAAAAAAAAAAAAGGGGGGGAAAAAAGAGCTTGGAGAAAGGGAGAGAGAAAATCAGTAGGGTGCATGTGCTTACACTTGCTCATTCCTGTGATTGCTGTCTTTCCCGGCTTCTGTCATCTCTTTTTCGTTGCTCTGTTTTTGAGGCACTCTCTCCGAAACTGGAGGCAGCCCCGAGGCCGCGCAAACCCGTACAGGCATCGGAGCGCCGGCGGGGCCACCTCCGGGGCGCGGCTGCCCTCGTCGGTCCGCCGGGTCCCGCAGGGCGTCCTGCACCAGCCCTCACCGCGGGGCTCGTCACATCTCGCAGTAACTTTCATTGTGTGACCATGTTCCCGCCAGCACTTCTTTTTTTTTTTTTTTTNTTTTTTTTTTTTTTTTCCCTCGTGGGCGCCGATCAATTATTCACAAGCACATTTATCTCCCCTGCAATATGGAGAATTCATATTCATATCTCTGTTTTAGTGGCCTGACACTGATTAATGTAATATGCACCGCGGCTCCGAGCGCAGCCCTGCTCTATGAATCATGCACTATAAAGTTTCAATCGTCCTTGTAGATGAGACTATTACAAAGAGCGCAGAGCGGCGGGGGCGGGGAGGAGGGGGCCGGCTGGAGAGGTGGCACTTCGCCGCTGTCGGCCACCGGCCCCTTGTTAAACAAGTCTAGTGTTGAAATAAGCCGGCGACTGATATGGGACAAAGCCGATTCGGCATTGGTTTCGTCCACAGGGGCTCTTTCAGGCGCAGCTCTCTCTCCCCGGGACTGCCTGGCAGAAGGGGCTGCCGGGGAGGGAGCTAGGTACAGGTGGGAGAGGCTAGTCTGGGTGAGAAGATGTTGGTTGCCCTAGAGTGCCCATCATGTGGAGTGGGCACTCTAGGGCTCAGGTTGACCTGAGGTGTGCCCTGACTGGCCCATGGGGCCCTTCCTGATTAGGTGTTGCAGTGGAGGCTGTGTCCCACTGTGGAGGAAAGGAGTTAAAGGAAGTCTTCATCCTCTGGCTTGTTCCAGTGTTGCTGAGATTTTGGTTTTGTTTTTTTTTTTTTTCCCCCAATTCCAAACGTCCTTAAAAGGTGAGGTGTAAAGAATGGAGGAGGTTGTCGGTACACAAGCAGTGCAGAGGAATGAGTAATAAGCGGTCTGCAAAAGGGAGCCTCGAAACATGAGCCCCAGCACACGTCCTCCTTCCTCCTGCTCCACACTCAATTTGGGGGTGGGGCTCCCCTTCCATGTCACCAATAGCCCAATGCCTATGTCCAGTATTTGGTGTTACTCACCTCCCTGCAGCCTGCTGGCCAGTGGAGGGAAACCATGGGTCTGGATTTGTTACTTGCAGGGTGGAAAACGCAGCTGTCTGCCATGGGTCAGGCAGCTATGGCCTAAACTGGTTGGGGCAGGTCCCTCACTGGCCTGCAGGAAGCAGGAGGCAGATGAGGAGTTGTGCCATGTGGGACCACTAGTTCCCTTCTGCTGGCAAGAGCCACAGAAGTCATCAGCAGGGCCTGCACCCACCACTGTCTCTGCAGGGGCTGTGGTGATAGGCGACATGGAGCCTGATTCCAGGCTTCAAGGCGCCAAGTTTTACATTTCAGCAGTAAATCTTACCTGGGACTAACAAATCAAGTAAAACAGTGGAACATGCAATAAACATGGCCTGTGTGGTGTGTTTTCCAGTGAAAAGTTACAGAAACGGCTCCTGGCGAGGTTGGTGTTCTCCATTGTGCTTTGCCCCCATGCAGTGCCGTTCATAGCTTGCCTGTAAAACCAGCCATGTGGACAGGAATCATTGGAAGTACCAGGAGACTGAGAACCCCATAGAAATAGGTATTCAAAATTTAAGACTTCGAAAATATGAGCTCTTAAAACTAAACAATGTACTTCTGTGAGGAATTAATTTACTCAAGTCCCGTCACCGTTATTAATATTAGTTTTGGCTTCTCTTTTGTGTGTGTGAAAAGAGTACATGCATGGGTGTTTGTAAAGAAAAAAAAGGATAAAAAAAAGAGATATTTTATCTGTTTTTACTTACTTTTATTAGCATTACAGACATCCTTCAAGTCAGATAGCCACTTGTTTCCTAACATGTTCCTCGGGAGTCAAGCTAACCAAAATTGCAATTGTGGGACGCACACCAAGTCCTTGTATTGCCTCTCCTGAGAGAATAGAAAGCACTGGTGTAAAATCTATGCAGAATTAAAGGTGAGTTTAAAAAGTAACATTTATTTTTATTCCAGATTTGTGGCTGACCCATAGATAATTAAGGGTTTTATTTTGAGCTGTCGGCCCCACACAATACATTGTTCTTTGTTGCTGCACAAGTAGCACTTTCCCTGTGATGCCTACAGTTCAAAAACAATGAAGCAATCCATTTATTTTGTTGGTCAATTGTAGCACAAAGTGAGGTGGTCAGTGCTGAAAGTTTATCACTGTCTTGTCCCCTTGGAGGAGGCAGAGCATTCACACACCCTCTGCCCCAGTACACAAATGTCAGTCTTTTTGCAGGCTGCTGTTTTTCTTTTGAAGATGCCGATGGTGTCTCTGATCCACTAATCCATTTATCCAGTTTCATGAGTGCATTGGCTGAATACGCTCACAATAGCCTTGCCCAGCTGGAAACAAGAAGTCAGTGAGTGCAGCCGGCACACCCACCAATGCCTGACACCACTCTCAAATAAGGCTTGAGTGCTTGTCTCAAAAAAAAGCCCCATCTGAACTCAAACCCCCAGAGCTCCCAACCTGCCGTGATGTGCCCAGCACTGTGATCCTTTCCCCTTTAAAAACAGAAGCATTTTTATTGCCATCTATAGCATGCTACAGGGCTATATTATTTTCATGATATTTATCTGTGTCAATGAGGGTTGAAGCACTCTTCAGGAAAAAAAAAAAAAAGCCTCCGAGACTCTGCAAAATGCCTCTGAGACTCTGCAAACAAGTTCACATTAAAGAAACTGGTCAGGTTCTGCCAAGGAGGAGTGGACACAGGAGAGGCAGTGGGCAAATGGGCTTCCATTTGCATTTGATGCTGTGCCATTACTTGCCAGCTTTTTATTACATTTTAAATGTATGTTTAATTACCAGTGTTATTGGTAATAATAGAATGTTGGAAAATATTAAATACATTTGTGAGCTTGTTTGAAAAAAGAAGTTAAAAGGTGTTCAGTGCACAGAATGTTAAAAAGATCTCACAATGAAGTGATTAACATTTTTATGAATAAAATTAATCACGCATTAACTCTGCAGCTCAATACATCTGAATGCCAAATGTTGCACGGCAGCCCTTTCCCCTAAACCCAAGAATTTTGGATGCAGTATTGACCCACATCAAACACTCCTCTATTAGTAATGGCAGTGTAGTTATGAGAAGATACTTTAATAACGCACGTTTACATTTGAGGTGAGCAAATAAAAGGGAGATAATAAACGGGGGGTATTTTGTCAGGATTTGTGAGGACTGGTAGGCACATAAAATACATTAGGAATCAGTCAATAGGAGCAACTGTTACAGAGAAAAAAAGTTTATATGGTGCTCATGGAGGCAAATAGCAAAGTCACTGTAGTAAACAGATTTAAGTAGACCATGTTTAGATCTCCCTGGCTCTTATTAGCGTGCTCATTGTTCTGGGCAAAGCTTGTTAGGTTTTAAGATGGGAGCTTACAATTATTAAAATAGCCACTGTGTCAGATAATAAAATGTGATCTCTTTCTCTTTTCTTTCTCTCTTCCTCTGTGTGTGTATACATGTGTGCGCGCGCGTGTGTGTTTTCTAATCTCTTGCCACTGTGGTTTTGGGATTATTCCAGCAAGCTGTACAAAGGGAAGCAAAGGCATCTGAAGTGTCACTCTACAGCTGTGGCAAAGTAACAGAATTTCCATTTTGTTGATGCTCCCAGCACATGTGTGCAGCAGAAGGTGATATCAAAGGAGCCGTTCTTCCTCAGTTCTGCACATTATTTTTCACTGCTGTGGCGAATCTCTCTGAGCTCCGTGAACCAATAAAACAACGGTCCCTGTTTGAGTTGATATATTAATATTTACTGAGGATTTGCAAGGTCGAGGCTAAATGTCAGCAGATTGCTGGGGCAGTACTGTGGGGAATAATTAAACAAATCTCACAGCAGTTCAGCCTCCTAACATCTTTATTAATCTTTTTTTTTTTTCTTTCTTTTTTTTTTTCTTCTTTCTCCTGCAACAGTATGCTGAAATATTGCTTTTTTATTTTTTCACTCAGTGAAGATTTGGGAGAAGTTTAATAATAAAATCCTGGATTGGAAGTATTTGGTTTTGACAGTTTCTTGGCCCACTCACCCACAGATGTTAGTTAGTTGTGAAGGCTATGATGTGTGAATTAGCACCAAGCTGCTGGGATTCTCACCTGCCTCTCCATCAAATTCATCTTGACCAGTCTGCCAGGCACAATAATATTGCTGCTATAAACAGACACCCAAACTCACTTCATTAAATAGTAGGTTCACTTCTCCAAGGGAATAAACTGGAGGACCCCAGTTCAGTATGCATGTCTCCCTTAACATGATTATAGCATGCACTTTAGTACGACTTAGACAATTCTCTTTAATAAGCTTCATAATTAGTGTTGGGATGCCTCATTACATGTCATTGCCTGTAGCAGTCCTAGGCCAAACAGCCCTTCTCAATCTGATTTAATTTATTTATTTATTTTATCAGGCAGCAGGAGTTGTCTAGGGCTTTTTGTTTGTATAATAGGGACTTGCATGGAGCCCCCAGTGTAAAAATACCACAAGGAAATTAATTGCTTCTGTGCAGATTCACCACACATATGTCCTGGGGACTGGGGTATTTCTGACATTGCTACACAACAGTTTGCTAGGGGGAAAAAAAAAAAAATCTGGAAAAGCTACAAATGCAAACATATTAGCATCCATATAGATTCCTTATGTTGTAACTGAAAACAAGGAGATTTTAAAAGTGTGTCAGAGCCTTCAAGATGTTTTTGAAATAAAGTGGATTATTTTTTCAGATTTGTCTTTTTTTTTTTTTTTTTTTGCTGTTAAATACTTAAAAAACTCACTAATAAAATACACATGGCTACACATTCTGTTTGGTACTGTCTGATAAATGTGCTACTTAAAATAACACACACGAGGAGTGTGGTGACTCAACGCAATAAGAAGGCTAACACACAAAGCTGCCCTCAAGGTCAGTGGTTTGTTATCTATCACTGTTGGTCAGGTTGTGAATCACAGCTGCAAGTTTCAGCAAGTTAAGGGGAGGAGGAGCATTTAGAGTGCTTGCCCTGTGGAAAAAAAAAAAAAGCAAAAAAAAAAAAAAGCTGAGCTGGTGGTTTGTTAGCTGCCTCTGAACATCACTCTGCAGCTTCTGGGTAATGCCCATTCCCCTGTCACTAAAGCAAAGCTGGAAAATGCCTTGATCCAGATACAAGTGCTTTGATTTACTTGTTAGAATTCAGGTGGAAGGGTTTAGGGTTAGCAAGTCCACCACTGCAGAGCCTTGTAGCACTGCCCTGTCGTTATTTATATTGATTTCTTTCATCTCAGTCCTTGTAAACTTTGGTTTTGACTTTGGGCTGATCCTTCTGATACAGTTACATTTGCCCAGTGACATTACTATTGATAATCAAATATTAACAATTCATCTCACAGTGGTTGCACAAGTGAAAGATTTGTTCAGAATAACACCATAGCATTTAGCTGGTGAGAACTATTTGCATTTTTCATGTGTGACTGTGAAGGGGAATCCTCCATATATTAATTCTAGGCACCACAAAACAAAAAAAAAAAACCCACATCGCTAACCAATGAGCACCTTAGGCATGCAGACTTTGATTGCTTCAGTGATTTGCTGGCCAAAGTACTGTGGGACAAAGCCCTAGACGAAGAGGGGCTCAGGACTGCTGGTCACTATTCAAGGATCATTTTCTCTGTGTCCAGCAGCAAAGCAAAGTGACAAAGAGGAAGGCAGGAAAGAATGCTAGGAGACCTGCCTGGATGAGCGAGGAGCTCCTGGCCACACTGTCACACAAAAAGAAACTCTACAGTGGAAGGAAGGACAGATAGAATGGGGGGGGTATATAAGGAAGCTGCTCAATCAGCAAGAGACCTGGTTAGAAAAGCTAAGGCTCAGGTAGAATTAAATCTAGCCAGGGAGATAAAGGAGAACAGCAAACACTTCTATAGGTATATTAATGGCAAAAAGAACACTAGGGAAGGTGTGGGTCCCTTCAGAAAGGAGATGGGTGAAGTGGTGACAAGTGATGTGGAAAAGGCTGAGGTTCTCAATGAATTCTTTACCTCAGTCTTCACTCACAAGGGCTACAGCCACACTCCTGGAGTCATGGAAGATAATGGCAGGGCCTGAAATAAAAAACTGCTCATTGTGAGGGAAGATCAGGTTTGTGACTATCTGATGAACCTGAAAGTGTTCAAGTCCATGGGACCCAAAGGGATACACCCATGAGTACTTAGGGAACAGGTGGATGAGTTTGATAAAACCGCTTTATATTCCAAAAGTCATGGCAGTACAGTAAAGTCCCACTGACTGGAAAAGGGCAAACATAACAGCCATTTTCAAAGAGGAAAAGAAGGATGATCCAGGGAACTATAGGCCAGTCAGTCTCACCTCTGTGCCCAGTAAAATCCTGGAGCAGATTCTCCTGGAGACACTGCTGAGGCAGAAGAACGATGAAGAGGTGACTGGGTACAATCAACATGGCTTCACCAAGGGCAAATTGTGCCTGACAAACCTGGTGGCCTTCTATGACAAGTTCANCTGAAGCTATATTTACAGCTTAGCACAATTTACAAGCAGATATGCACACAATATACACTTGTTATAGACAAGTTAAAAGTAACACAGAAACACAAAATCCCTCCCAAAACAATCCGATTGCCAGGACAATCCAGACCTAAACCTTCTTCCCCCTTCCACCTCTTTCCCTCCCTTCAGAAATAACCAGATCAATCTCCTTGTATCTCACGTGATAAATCTGGAGAGATCTGAGGTGAGATGTCAAAAAAAAGACCACAAGAAGGTTAGAGGAAATAAAGGGTTAGGTTGGATTAGAGTTAAGGCAGATGCAACCACAGACTGCTGGAGAGAAAGGAGCAGAACTGAGAACTAACTGAGAAGTGTGTAGGAAGCATCTGAGCTATATTCTGACTACTTGTGTTTCTCAGCAGAAGAATGAGTGATATAGGTTACTGTTGTTGTTTTTCTCTCTTCTCACAGCTAAGGATTTAATTTCTCTCAGTAAAATATTCTAATTAACCTCAAACCAGCACACCCTATTACAAGAAATAGATGGATATGCTGGAACATGTCCAGGGAAGGACCAAGAGGATGATCAGAGGGCTGGAGAACCTCTCCTACGAGGACAGGCTGAGAGAGTTGAGGTTGTTCAGTTTGGAGAAGAGAAGTCTCTGAGGACACCTTATTGTGACCTTCCAATATCTGAAGGGGGCCTACAAAGAAGGGGCTTTTCAGGGTCTTGGGTAGTGATAGGACTAGGGCAAATGGATCCAAACCAGAGGAGGGTAGATTTAGATTAGACATTAGGAAGAAGTTCTTCACTGTAAAGGTGGTGAGATACTGGAACAGGTCGCCCAGGGGAGCGGTGGAAGTCCCATCCCTGGATGTTTTTAAGGCCATGCTGGATGTGACTCTGAATAACAAGTGGAAGGTGTCCCTGCCCATGACAGGATGGGGTTGGAACTAGATGATCCTTGAGGTCCCTTCCAACCCTGACGATTCTGTGATTCTGTGACCTTAAGGGGATAGCGATGCCTTGATCCAGCATCTTCCTTTGGAAAGGAATAACTTGAGGGAACATATAAATTCCTTCTCAAGTTACATTTTCTCTGTAGTGATCTTGCTAACTTTACAAGAAATGAAAGCAGCAGAACAGAGTAAGCGGAAACCAGTTCATGTCACCAACTACTTTAAAAAAAAATCATCTGGCCTTCTACTACTGTATGTGTGTGTGTGCACGTGTACGTTAGAGAGTGAAGAAGTTATTCCCCCAGGCCTTGCTCATAAAGGCTGCTTTGTAAGTCTAAGTGATTACATGTGGACTAGAGGTAAGAGGAGATGATTTACTGTGAACACAGGAAATTTGTATACTCCTGGTAATCTGTGGTAAATCCACCAGAGAGCTAACAAAGTCTGATGTTGCTTTGCATTTTGTGGGGCTGCTATGGTTATGAAGATATGCTCAGGAGTGTGAAAAATAAGCTCTCAGCCTCCTTGAAATGCTCAAACACATGGTTTCTTAGGCAGGACAAGTCCTACAGTCTGCCTAGGCCCTCCCTTACCAATGTATGTGAAGTGTATGGAGGATCAGAAAAACAGAAGTGCTGTTCTCAGCAACACATTTGTGCCTCTCAATTGCTTTTCCATCATAAGTCATGTATGTACCTTCTTGGTCTCACAAGGCCATTGCTGTTTTTTTTTTTTTTTTCCCTGAATAACATTTGGCTTACAATACTTGAACCCATGCATATTTGTTTGGTAGTCTCTTATCAGCTTTGAGAAACAGATTCAGTGTTATATTTCCATGCAAAGCAGCCCTTGATAGTACATGATAGCTATGCCCACAGTGCAGGTCTTTTGGATCTTGGGTATGATCACCAATATAAAATGTCTCCTATGAGGACAGGCTGAGAGAGTTGGGGGTCTGCAGCCTGGAGAAGAGAAGGCTTTCAAGAGACCTTAGAGTAGCCTTCCAGGATCTGAAGGGAGCTACAGGAAGGCTGGAGAGGAACTATTGACAAGGTCTTGCAATGACAGGACAAGGGGCAATGGGTTTGAACTGGAAGAGGGGAGATTGAAACTGGATGTTAGGAAGAAGTTCTTGACAGTGAGAGTGGTGAGACACTGGCACAGGTGGCCCAGGGAGGTTGTGGCTGCTCCCTCCCTGGAGGGGTTCAAGGTCAGGGTGGATGAGGCCTTGAGTGACCTGGGCTAGTGGGAGATGTCCCTGCCTATGGCAGGGGGTTGGAACTAGATGATCTTTGAGATCCCTTCCAACCTTACCATTCTATGATTCCATGATTCTTACTTGCATGTAGCTATTGCCTTTTGAACTAGAATGCCTGTTTTGTCAATGCCTCCTGACAATAAGCACTCATAGGTCTGGACATGCTGATCATGCTGGATGTGGCTTCAGTTAGTTGCATGTGGAATTGGAGGTGCTGTGGCTGAAGAGCATTTGTGTGAGTTCATTGGTCATCTTCATCCTTTTGTCAGGGCCTTTCCCTGGCTTCGAAACTTGTATTTTGGTTCTCTCTTCATTCTGACTTTCAAATAATAGTCTCTCCATTTATTCTCTCTATCTTTTCAGCAGGTAAAGATTTCCCTTGGTTGCTGTAAGAGAAGGCTGCTGTCATTGAACAGCCTGACTATTCTGTTCTCTATGCCAGACCTCCAAATCTGCCTCCCTCTCCTCTCCTCTCCCTTCCCTCTCCAAATTGAAAACATTCTCCTCCCCCTTTACTTGAAATAATGGGACTTTAAAACTTCTTGTGAAACTACAAGTTATAAAAAGTAAAAATCATTCCACACTGAGTACCAGCCTCCATCACCTGTATATTAGGAAATGTACTCCTCAACTCACTGTTGAAGGTATATAGATGTCATTTTACTGAACTTTTGGGAGAGGGTGAGAAATCAGATGCTGCTCCCAAACTGTCATTACAAACATCACAGCCTGTGATACTGGCCAGTCTTCTGCAAGTCCTGATTCAAGCAGAGGAGTTACAAGAATGCTGCTGTTTTGCCTGACAGAAGCTGCCTCTTATATCAGTTTTGAAGGATGGCAGAAAAATGCTGTTTGTGCATCTCCTAGTCATATGAAGTACAACCTCTCATAGCCCTGATCACAGGGAGAACTTCTTTTGCACTTCACAGTCATCTCTTTCAAATATTTCACTGGAGTGAGATTTGAGATCCTTCTGTAAGAGACCATTTGCCCATACTTGAAAGTGCAGAGGTTCTCATCTCCCAGGGACAGAGCATATGCACATAGATCTCATGCGAAGGACAGGGAAAATAGCAGTAGAGCTAAGGGCAGTCTCAAAGGACCTCAAGCCCAGAGAACAAACACATGTGGGAAAGTACAAAAAATACTTTATTGTTGTCAAATGTATAAACCTGATGTGCAATTCTAACCAGATCAGACTTTGGGTTGCTGCCCAGTTATTCACAAGAAAGTGTCCAGAGTGGATAAGATGGTAAGATTCTCCTGGGACACATCTCTTGATCTGGTTATTTTTTGTTGTGCTTGATAATACACAGTTCTCTGCCAGAAGGAACTGTGGGCTCACATCCATGTTCATCCTCACGTTCAGGCAGCAGGGATATGACTAGTTATGCAAGTGTGCTGTGTGTAAATCAAGAGTCCCTCTGAGTAATGGGGAAATTGTGTGAAGTTTGGTCTGAAAGTCATCTTCATCCTTTGCTTTGCCTTCTCTTCTAGAGAATGAACGATTTATCTGGAGATCGGAAGAGCACACGTCTGAAAGTCATCTTCATCCTTTGCTTTGCCTTCTCTTCTAGAGAATGAACGATTTATCTGGATTTTTCAACAGTAAATATCCCCTAAAGATTTTATAGCATTGCTTCCTAGAGATGATGAGAAATTTCCTTGAAAAGTTCTGAAATTAAGTTTCTGTAACAGAGAATCTGCACAAGATAGTTGTTCCCCCTCATCTGGTGTAGGATAATCTGGATATCCTGATAGAGATTGTTTAGATGATTGTAGGTGTGACAGAACTGAGAGACAGTAACTGATCTCTGGCTTTTGAGCAGCACTCACTGATATATGGAGGAAGAATAACTTCTAGGTGATGGAAGAGGTGGCCAGTTTGGAAGCATGGTTCTAGCCAGTGAACATCTTTTGGATAATTTTCACTACCCCTAGGCAGTGATTCCAAAGAAGCTGAAGGAATTACCTTGCTTGGTTGGAAGTACCTTCAAGGCAAAGGGTAGGATAAAGTCACCCATAGGCTTATGTCCATGGCAGATGTTTTGCTGTCTCTCTGGAAGTATAGAATCATAGAATGGTAATGTTGGAAGGGACCTCAAGGATCATCTAGTTCCAACCCCCTGCCATAGGCAGGGACACCTCCCACTAGAACAGGTCACTCAAGGCCTCATCCAACTTGGCCTTGAACACTTCCAGGGAGGGAGTAGACACAACCTCCCTGGGCAACCTGTGCCAGTGTCTCACCACCCTCACTGTAAACAACTTCCTAACATCCAGTCTAAATCTCCCCTCTGCCACTTCAAACCCATTGCCCCTTGTCCTCTCATTGCAAGACCTTGTAAATAGNTGACCTCAAAAGGTCATCTTGCCCAACCCCCCCTGTCAGAGCAGGATCACCTGGAGGAGGTCACAGAGGAATGCATCCAGGCAAGTTTTGAATGTCTCCAATGAAGGAGCCTCCACAGCCTCTCTGGGCAGCCTGTTCCAGTGTTCTGTCACCCTCTAGATTTTCTACTGTGGGAGCCTCCACAACCTCTCTGGGCAGCCTGTTCCTGTGTTCTGTCACCCTCACAATGAAAAAGCTTTTCCTTATGTTCATGCAGAACTTCCTGTGCTCCAGCTTGTACCCATTGCTCCTTGTCCTATCACCGGACATCACTGAGAAGAGCCTGGCTCTGTTCTCCTGACACTTGCCCTTCACATATTTATAAAGATCAATGAGATCACCCCTCAATCTCCTCTTCTCCAAGGTAAAGAAACCCATCTCCCTTAGTCTTTCTTCAGAAGGGAGATGTTCCACTCCTTTAATCAACTTTGTGGCTCTGCATTGGACTGTTTCAAGAAGTCCCCTCTAGTTCTTAAACGGAGGGGCCCTGAACTGGACACAATACTCCAGATGCAGCCTTGCCAGGGCAGAGTAGAGGGGCCACACCTTTTCTAATGCACCCCAGGATGCCATTGGTCTTCTTGGCCACAAGGGCACACTGCTGG
The DNA here is from genome assembly GCA_013399055.1 of Ramphastos sulfuratus. Lineage (NCBI taxonomy): Eukaryota > Metazoa > Chordata > Aves > Piciformes > Ramphastidae > Ramphastos > Ramphastos sulfuratus. The sequence goes on along the minus strand of WBNM01012710.1, from coordinate 2,549 downwards.
GTCAGGCTCATCTTTCTGCCCACTAGGAGCCCCAGGTCTCCTTCCCCTGCACTGCTCTCCAACAAGTCATTCCTCAAGCTATACTGGTACATGAAGATGTCCATTCCAAGAACAAACTGAACTGCACAAGCAGTTTGTTATCTTGGCCTTCCTTATACACTGCCTCCTTCCAAGCACAGCTACTGCCTTTGGCTTGTAAAGCTCCATCAGCTTTTCTTCCTTAGTGTATCAGTGCTTTCCTCTGCATTGCATGGCCTTTGTCCAAACTGTCAGAGCTTGCTATTAGGGTTGCTGCTTGTGACTTTCCCAGACCATACTCCTAAACTAACTGTCCAGATTTTCTCCTGGTTTGATTGTTTCTCAGAGTTAACATACTGCGTGTGCTTGGATGACTGCACTGGTTTGAGGCTAATTGGAATATTTTTGTGAAAAAAAAAATATTATAGGCTGTGGAAGGAAAGCAATGGTGATGTCTGCTTCACTCATAGGCTTGCTGAGATGTATAAGAACAAGGACACAAACATAGATAAAACACAGGCTCAGAGAGTCTTGGTCTCTCTAGCTTTTTGCCTTCTCCTCTCTGCTGAATAACCTAACTAACCACTCCTAACTCCCCTGGCTGATCCTCC
>WBNM01012706.1:115345-130220 GCA_013399055.1 Ramphastos sulfuratus | reverse complement strand
CCCACTCACTGGGAAACATCTGATGCAGCTCATGTGGTGTGTCTGAGGCAGATTTTGGTTCTTATGGTAGGCAGAGACCACAATGAAGAGGCACCGTGGGTCTTGGCTTTCAGCTTTGGAGAGCAGGGTAGCCAAGCCGTGCACTGGATGCATTCAGCCCTGGCTCCTGTCAGCTGAGGGAGCACTCAGTGATTTGGTTTCCCAAATAAAATAGCATAAGCAGACTGAAGCCTGCCCTGAGTGTGTCACTGGTGGCTCCAGCAGCCCTTTTGCCCCACTGGTAAGAAGCCAGGGAAGCTCTGTGATCTGCCATGCCCAGCATCTGGGTCTGTGCCAGCATGCACCTGTTACCAGGGCTTTGCTGAGGTCTTTGACCTCCAAGCAGGGATAAGCTGGGTTAGGAGATTTGAACCTGCTGGGCTGAAATCCAGCACCTCACAACCCAAGCTCTTTACCTGCTCCCTGGCTAATAGGTGCTTGAACTATGTGGCAGGGAGCCAACAAGGTCTGCCAGGCCTGCGGTGGGGCACATGGGAAGACCCAGTTTGTAATTAATCCACAGCCTTTGTGACTCCCTGAGTGGCTTCTCCAGAGTCACACCAGTGCAGGGTCACACTGCTCGCTCTTCTGAGCTGAGGTGGGGCAGGGCAGGCCTCCAGCTGCTCTGAGCACTGCAGTTGTGATGGTTTGGGAGTTCCTTGCCCCCCTGTGCTGGTTTGAGGCTAATTGGAATATTCTAATAGAGAAAATTATATTATAGGCTGTGAAAGGAAAACAATGGTGTGTCTGCTGCACTCATAGGCTTGCTGAGATGGGTAAGAATAAGAACTCAAAACATAGATAGCACAGTCTCTGGGGTGCAGTGTCTCAGGCTGGCTAGCAGCTTCTGCCCTTTCTCCTCTCTGCTAACCTCACTAACCACTTTCCTTCTAACCCCCCGGCCCATCCTCCAAACTCACCGTGGTGTAAGGCAAACCTTGGGGTAAGGCAGAGGGGTGGGAAGAAGGTGGAAGGGTGGTTGGGAGCCCCTCCTGGGGACTCTGATTGCTGGGAGGGGAATTGTGTTTGTGTATTTCCTTTNTGAATATCTCCAGAGAGGGAGACTCCACAGCCCCCCTGGGCAACCTGTTCCAGTGCTCTGTCACCCTCACAGGGAAAAAAAAGTCTTCCTCAGGTTCACATGGAACCTCCTGTGCCTCAACTTCCACCCATTGCCCCTTGGCCTGTCACTGGGCATCACCCAGCAGAGCCTGGCTCCAGCCTCCTGGCACTCACCTCTACATATTTATAGCCATGAATGAGGTCACCTCTCAGTCTCCTCCTCTCCAAGCTCCAAGCCCCAGCTCCCTCAGGCTCTCCTCATGAGGAAGATGTTCAACTTCCTTAATCATTTTTGTGGCTCTGTGCTGGGCTCTCTCAAGAGGTCCCTTCCAACCCCTGCCATTCTGTGGCCTCGAGGGGCAGAAGCCAGAGGAGCTGCCCAGGGAGGTGGTGGAGTCATCATCCCTGGATGTATTTAAAGGTCATTTGGATGTGGTACTTGGGGATATGGTTTGGAGTGCACCTGGCAAAGCAGGGATATCAGTTGGGCTTGGTGATCCTGAGGGGCTTTGCCAGCCTGAATGTCTCTGTGGTTCAGAGGCTGCTGTCTCCCGTGGGCAGGAGTCCAGCATTGCCCTCTGGCCTCTGCTGAGGGCTGAGTGTTGATCCAAATGACATTTTTGGTGGAGCTGTAGCTTGTGCTCAGAGGAGAATGAAGGAGGTCCCAGCCTAGTGACTTTTTTTTCCTCTCTATGCATTTCTGGTGGTAGGTACTGGATGTGGGGAAACAGCTTTGCTGCACCACTCTGGAAGCATTGGTATAGCTCTGACCAAGGCTGCAGGTGATGGTCCTTTTGCTGTAGATGTCTCTTGGCTTTACTAAGCCACAAGATTGCTTTTGCTGTGGTCTTGGTTTGTGGTGGGTACCTTTCAAAGGCAGTCTGTACACCCTCTGCTGCTGAAGGGCATCACATGTGAAAAATATGATGACCTCAAATAGGTGACAGAGGGGTTTGGTGTAGCAGTATCACAGTGAGCAGCCCATTTCAGCAGCTGGGGTGGGGTTTGCTAGCAGAGGGTTTAATTAACACCTTGACTTGTATGGTCAAGTGGTCAACATGTTCAGGGCCATAATTAGCAGTGCAGTGCTGGCAGTGCAGATTGCTGCTGGCTGTGACTGAATTGATGGTCACAGACTCACAGAATGGTTTGGGTTGGAAGGGACCTTAAAGATCATCCAGTTGAACACCTGCCATGGGCACTAGCCCAGGTTGCTCAAGGACTTATCCAACCTGGCCTTGAACCCCTCCAGGGAGGGGACATCAACACCCTCCCTGGGCAACCTGTGCCAGTGTCTCCCCACCCTCACTGTAAACAATTTCTTGCTAATCTCCAGGCTAAATCTTCCCTCACCTGCAATAAAAGATGATTCAGTGCAGACCCTTGGTAGACCTGCTCCTATTAATAACCCTTAACCCACCCTTGCAGGGGATTTCAGGTCCCTCAAAGCTTCCTTGCTCAAAGAGAATTCACTTAGAAAAGAGCAAACTCATAACAAGCCTCACACAGGAAGCTTCTGTTAGTGCAGCCTTAGTGAATGTGATGTGTTTGTTAATATTGCACACACTCAGTTAAGAGAAAAGATCCAGAGAGGGAACCCAGGTTGCCCAAGCCTGGTCTGGTGGATGTTTAAAGAATTTTCACTTAATCATCCATTAATATGTATGATTAAAAAAATCAGCTCAGTGCTAAATACTGTTCTGAAAGAAGGGGGAAAAAAAAAACCAAACCCAACCCAACCCACACTGGGCAGGGTAACCCAACTGCATTTCTGACTGATCTGCACAGTGCAGATTTCATTTAAGAGGAGAATTTATAGTATTTGAAATATCCTAGCACATACTGAAACCTTCAGTGTAAACTGCCACTTTCTGCCTATCACATATTGAAATACTTGTGGGGCAGAGTGAAATTTATGTTACATAGTGTAAAATATATAGTGAAACCAAACTGAGGTATAATGAGACACACATGTGCCTGCCAGGGCTTCTCAGTTCCATTATTTTCTAACATGATTTTCACCAGAAAGTTGTTTTTTCTGGGTCAGAGGAAGACCATGGTGAAGACCAGCACTGGGATTGCAATGAGAAGGGTAGACCTGAGCTTGCACCAAGACCTGACTGAGCCCAGGGATCCTTTGTCCTCTCCTGAGACAGATTCTAAATGCAAAGTCTGCTAATGGTTGCCACATGTCTCTCTCTCTCTCTCCCTGCCAAAGCTGTGTGATGAACACCAGCAGCAGCCCAGTCAGGCAACCACCACCAGCCACAAGGGGAGAGGCTGAGTGCCCAGTGCTCAGCAGCTTCTACCAGCATGGGGCTGCCCCTGAGGGACCCTGGTGAGGTGTGGGGGGGCTCTCAGGAGCACCCAAGCACAGGTTGGGTCATTCAGATACATTCAGGTCTTACAGGAAGGGGTAGCCAGGCATCATGGACTTGCATCATGGACTTGACCTCCACCTTCCACCAGTGCTCTGGACCTCCTGTGGATGCTCAGAGTGGATGGGCAGCACTGCTGGTGCCTGTGACCTGCACAAGTTCCTTCTCTGCTGCTTAGATTTGTTTTGTTTCTTTCTTAAGCCAGTCCTGACTATGCAGCCAAGCATCCCTGCCAGGCAGGGTGGGCAGGGTGGCCACTGGGTGTGCCCTGCTGCTGGCAGTGCTGGGCTGTGGCAGCTGGTCAGGCAGCTGCTGGCCTCCCAGTGACCTGGGGTGCTCCTCTGCAGGGCTCTCCTTTGCACTTCACATTTGCTGTCCATCCTCAGCTGTGGTTTGGGCTGAGGATGTCACCTCCTGGGCTGGCTGGCTTGGGAGGCAGTTCTGTCCCTGTCCTGGTGGACTGTGCTCTGACAGGTCCACTGGCTGGCTTGGGGGGCAGTTCTGTCCCTGTCCTGGTGGGTTGTGCTCTGACAGGTCCACTGGCTGGCTTGGGAGGCAGTTCTGTCCCTGTCCTGGTGGGCTGTGCTCTTGCAGGTCCCACCTGGTGCAAGGCTGCAGGACATCTCCAGCCCTGCTCGCCCCTGCCACACAAAAGAAGCCAAGATCCCAGTGCTGCTCAACCAGAAGAAGGGGAAACAACCCCCAAATCTCACAGCCCCTCGACCAGGTCCTCTCCCTGCTCCATCAGAGAGGTTTCTGGGTTCTGCACCAGCAGTTGCAAAGCATTTGGCACTTGGGCAGGGTAACAGCAGTGGCTTTCCCTCTTTGTGCTCTTCCCTCGAGGTGTGCTTGTCCCTCCTCACCACTGGGATGCTGGCCTCTTGCTGGAGCAAAACAATCTAGGCCATAATGAAACTGAAAGACCTTCCTACTTCACAGCTCTTGTGCAATCCATGCTCATCAGGGGTGGCTGGAGGCACAGGACCAAACACACCCTGTGTTTGAGGGTAACCTTCCCACCTGGCATGCCCTAATTGCTCAAATATTGCCAACATGGTTCAAACTGCAGAGATGTCAGGGAACAGGCAGAACTGGAGGCACAGCTCTATATAAGGGGCATGACAAATTTATTGGGTAGGTCGTCTGGGAGTGCTTAACCCTTCTCTCTTCTGGTTTGTTGGTTTGTTGTTTGGGTTTGTTTTTTTTTTTTTTGCAGAGTAGAGTTGGTCATGACTAACCCACGTGAGGAAATAGCACAGAGGAGTTAAACAGCAGCAAGCAGTTGGATCTGAGTTGTTACCAGTAGGGCCCAGCTGGCTTTTCAGAAGGAGATGCAAGGTTAACTTTAAAGCCTCTGCTCTCCACGTTCTAAATGCTGCAGGACAGCTTGAGGAGAGATGTGCTCTGCTGCATTAATGCCACCTCCATCATCGGAGCAAGGGAAGGAGGCAAACACAATTTAATGTCCTTGTATACCAGGACAAAAGGTCTCCAAAGCATCGAATGTGTCTTTTGGTTTTGTTCTTCTCTATTCTTGTTTTGCTAATAGAGTTCTGGAGAGGATGTCTTGAGCAGGGCACAGTGTGCATGGGCTCCTACAGAGGCCAAGGCTTTGGTCTGTGGTGCCCAATTACAGGACAAGAGGTAAGGGGCACAAACTTCAACACAGGAAGTCCCATCTAAACATGAGGAGGAACTTCTTCACTCTGAGGGTGGCAGAGCACTGGACCAGGCTGCCCAGAATGGTGATGGAGTCTCCATCTCTGGAGTCATTCAAAACCCACCTGAACACCATCCTGTGTGAGCTGCCCTGGCAGTGGGTTGGACTAGATGACCACAGAGGTCCCTTCCAACCCCTACCATTCTGGGACTCTCTGAAAACTGGCCAAGATGGTACAGAAATGCTAAAGAAGAAGTTGTCCTGAGGGAGAAGAGGTAAGCAGGAAACACATCTTAAGCATCTGAGCATCAGCTGTAGCAAACAGCACATCAGGCCTGGGTATGTGGCAGGGGATGCAATCACCTGCTGCCTGCTGTCTGACCTAGCTGCTCTGAACCAAAGGCTGCCACAGTGCTGGCAGTGGATGAGGTCCTGCCTGTTTAGAGAGTGTTGTAGATCATTTGTCAACAGGGAAACAGAAACCTTTCATAAGGCTGGGAGGAAAACTCCTCACCTAATCCCAGAATAAAAGATTTTGAGTCCTCCCTCGTTTCCTTGTATGAGGCAAACCAGTGAGTGCCACCCACCCCTCTGCAGCTTCCACCCCTCTGCAGCTTCCACCCCTCTGCAGCTTCTCCCCTGCCTTTGGTGTGATGGTTTGGGAGTTCCCTGCCCCCTCCCACTTTATAAAATCAACCAGACTGGACTCAGCCAGCTGGAAGTTAAGGACTGAAGCTCTGTTTACAGCTTAGCACAATGTACAAGCAGAGATATACACAACAGACAGGAATAGTTACAGACATAGACAAGTTACAGGTAATACACAAACACAATTCCCCTCCCGGAAATCAGAGTGTCCAGGAGGGGCTCCCAACCACCCTTCCACCTTCTCCCCACCCCTCTGCCTTACCCCAGGGTTTGGCTTACATGCAAGGTGAGTTTGGAGGATGGGCCAGGGAAGTTAGAAGCAGAGTGGTTAGTGAGGTTAGCAGAGAGGAGAAGACACACTGGCTCCCAGAGAAACCAAGAGACTCTCTCTGTGTTATCTCTGTTTGTGTCCTTGTTCTTATATTCCTCAGCAAGCCTATGAGTGAAGCAGGCATCACCACTGTTTGCTTTTCACAGCCTGTAATACATTATTTTCCTTAAACTATTCCAATTAGCCTCAAACCAGCACATTTGGAAAGGTGCTTGCTCCAGACTGCAGCATGTGCTGATTCCTTCAGCTCTGTGGCTGCTCTTTAGCTAAGATGCAGTGGAGCAAAACCACTGCACCACCACCTGTGTGTGTGGTCCTGTGAGTGAGGCTCCTGAAGCTTGCACACAGATGAGCTTAATCACCTCTGGCGCTGACACTCCAACTGTGCTGGTGTTGGGTCAGTGCAGGGGGCAGGGGTGAGTGTGATGGTTTAGAACTAGCACTTTAGCCCAGTTCCTAGTTGCAAACGAATAGAATTTTATAGAATAATAGAATGGTAAGGTTGGAAGGGACCTCAAAGCTCAGTCAGTTCCAACCCCCTGCCATAGGCAGGGACACCTCCCACTAGCACAGATCACTCAGGGCCACCTCAACCTGGCCTTGAACACCCCCAGAGAGGGAGCAGCCACAACCTCCCTGGGCAACCTGTGCCAGTGTCTCACCACTCTCACTGCAAACAACTTCCTCCTAACATCCACTTTCAATCTCCCCTCTGCCAGTTTAAACCCATTGCCCCTTGTCCTGGCATTACAAGCCCTTGTCAATAGTCCCTCCCCAGCCTTCCTGTAGCCCCCTTCAGATACTGGAAGGCTACTCTAAGGTCTCCTGGAAGCCTTCTCTTCTCCAGGCTGCAGAGCCCCAACTCTCTCAGCCTGTCCTCACAGCAGAGCTGCTGCAGCCCTCTCAGCATCTTGGTGGCCTCCTCTGGACTGGCTCCAACACTTCCATGTCCTTCCTGTGCTGGGGGCTCCAGAACTGCACACAGGACTGCAGATGGGGTCTGAGGAGAGCAGAGCAAAGGGGCAGAATCCCCTCCCTTGCCCTGCTGCCCACACTGCTCTTGCTGCAGCCCAGCACACAGTTGCTGTCTGGGCTGCACTCACACTGCAGCCTCATCTTGAGCTTTTCATCATCCCAGACCCCCAGGTCCTTTTCCTCTCAGCTATTCCCCACCCAGCCTGGAGCTGTGCTTTTTCCAGAGGCTTTTGAGTAAAAGGTAAATAAAGTTAGAGACAGGACATAGAATAATAATAATTATACATTTATATCACCCCATTTGTTTGCTGAGTAGTTTGTACTTGGTAACACAAGCTTTCTCTGCCCAGTTTGTCCCTGTTCCTTCACCACTTCTCTCTCTGCAGCTCTGCTTGCTTGCAAGGCTCCTTTCTCTCTCTTCTGACCCTCAGCTGGCTCACCTGACTCATATTTTGTGTCTCTTGAGGTACCAGGAAGGGAGAAGGTGGTGGAAAGGCAGCCAAGCAGTCTCCCTGGACTGCCCAGGGCAGGGAGAAAGCTGAGTTAACAGTACAAGGGGGTTGCTAAGATGTATATCTGTGTAAATATACCCTGCAGATGTTTATTGCCTTTTATACTTCTTAGACTTAGTCCACTTTTGTGGATCTAATATTTCATTTTGCTTCCAAGCTCTGAGTTTGTTTGGAAATTTACTCAGGAGGTAAGTTCCAATTTGTTGGAGTCCAAATCCAACCCACAACAGTGAGGGAAAGTGGCATCAGAGCTGTCAGTGAGCTCTGGCAGCCCAAAGAGCCAAGCAGAGCCTGGGCTGCAGCAGGAGCTGTGTGGGCAGCAGGGTGAGGGAAGTGATCCTGCCCCTCTGCTCTGCAGTGCTGAGACCCCACCTGGAGTGCTGCAACCAGTGCTGGGGCTCCTGAAACAAGAGGGCTATGGATGTGCTGGAAGGTGTCCAGAGAAGGGCCATGGGGATGAGCAGAGGGCTGGAGCTGCTCTGCTGTGAGGAGAGACTGAGGCAGTTGGGGCTGTGCAGTCTGGAGAGGAGAAGGCTCCCAGGTGACCTTATTGTGGCCTTGCAGTATCTGAAGGGGGCTACAAGAAAGCTGGGGAGGGACTTTGTAGGCTGTCAGTGAGTGATAGGACTGGGGGGAATGGAACCAAGCTGGAAATGGGAAGAGTCAGACTGGATGTTAGGAAGAAGTTCAGCATGAGAGTGGTGAGAGCCTGGAAGGGGTTGCCAGGAAGGTGGTGGAAGCCTCATCCCTGGAGGTGTTTAAGGCCAGGCTGGATGAGACTCTGGACAGCCTGATCTAGTGTGAGGTGTCCCTGGGCATGGCAGGGGGGTTGGAACTGGATGCTCCTTGTGGTCCCTTCCATCTCTGACTGATTCTATGGCTCTGATTCTTTGATCAGAGGAAGGTTTCCACCAGACACAGACACTTGTCCAGCCTTCTGCCTGCTTGTTTCCAAGTGATGTGAAGTGAAGCTCACTCACTTCCAGCACACTTCTGGGGGCCCAGGCTTTCAATGATGTGCAGCCTTTCTGGCACCAGATGAGAGCTAATAGAGGGTGTTTAAATCTGGGACGAGTTGTTGAGCAGCTGTGTGCAGAGATAGCAAATGTTTTTAGCTGGATGGTGTCAGTCCCAGCCTGCAGCTTACCTGGGGGTCAGAGGCAGGGCTGGAGAGCAGCAAACCCAACCCACTCGATGCCATGAAGCCATTTCTCCTGCAGAAAGCTGGGTGTAGTTGTCCTNCCACAACCCCCCTGGGCAGCCTGTTCCAGTGCTCTGTCACCCTCACAGTGAAAAAAACCCTTCCTCAGGTTCACATGGAACCTCCTGTGCCTCAAAGCTATGAGCTAACCATCTCAGAAAGTTCTGGGTGAGCTTCTCCTCCAGTGCTGGTCGGTGGATGCTGGTGGGAGGTTTCTGCCCTTCAGTCTGCATCAGAGGCATAAATGAGCTAAGCAAGGGCATGAATTATTTGCATGCAGCTGAGGTGGCAAATGTGTTATCTGAACAGCAGCAAAGGAAATGGTTCTCTATAGATTATTAGTTACTGAAAAAGCACAGGCAGGTCTCACTTGTTGCCACCACTTGTTGCTGCTCTGACTGTTGAGTAGATACAGATCAATATCCCCCCCTTCCTCCTCCCCCCCTTCCCTTGTGCTCTTCACGTTTTCACTGAGGCTGAGGTGAAGAAGGTTTCACCCTAATTGATGTCACTCTTGTATGGCCAAATGGCATCCAGAGCAACCGACCCGGGCGAGAGCTGAGTCTCTGCTGTGAGCTCTCACATGCCAGCCCCTCGTGGGAAAATGCTGAGAGAAAATGGAAATTTCAGCTCTGCACCCAGCCACTGTGGTTTGTTGGGTTTCTGATAGTGCTTCGTTTGTGAGCTCCTTGGGGGTAGAGAGAGTTTTTTTTTGTTGTGCTCAGGCTAGTCGTGGCCAGTAAGAGAGGGCTCCTCGGTGCTGAGATACTGCAGGTGGCACTGCCAGCAGCTTGGTCTCTCTGTGGATGTGGAAAATGCACAGTAGAGGACTTCAAAAGGAGGTACAAATATTGATCCTGCACCACAGCTTGCACAAATGTTGTACTTGCTCTACAAAGAAGTTAGGTGTTGTATGGGAAGGTCAAGTGAGTTGTTCCAGCCCTCACTACCAGCTACTGGAGGTAACAAAACCTGAACCCAGGTTTCTTGGCTCCTGGGTTCCTGTCCTTGATCCCAAATTTAGCTCTGGCCAGGAAGTTCTAGAGTAAAAAAAGAAGTCTACCTTCAAATCTACACTGTTAGATAAGCTTAGACTTGGATGTGCTCCCCTGTGTGGATGCACATCACTGCCTTAGTGTTCGAGTCAATCTAAACCATTGACAGTTGCTTTGACAATCCATTTTAAATCAAAGCAGCTCATTAGGGATGGCACCAGCAAGGCATCCCAGGACTTAAATACCCCAAATCTGGGGACAATGGAAAGCTGCAGATCAACTCAGTGACTGAGTCCACACTGAGTGAATTTTGGAGTCAGACTCACTTGGCCTGAGGTGTTCCTTTGTGGCTAAAGGGTGCAAAGAGGTGGGCAGGAGGCCACCAGCAAAGGGCTCTGAGCATGTCCATGTCTAACAAGCTCTTACAGTGTTTCTCAGGGCTGTGTCCTGCTTCAGAACGGGTTTGATGGTGAGGGAAGACCTTTGTTTTCTGGGCTCTGAGTATCTGGAGATGTCCCTGCATACTGCAGGAGGGTTGGATCAGAGGATCCCTAGAGGTCCCTTCCAACCCAGTGCACTCTATGATTCTGAAGGAGATGGGAGAGCACTGTGCCTCCAGTGTGGTCTGCACCCTTTGCTCCTCAGCCTGCCTCTCTCTCAGGTGCTCCCTAAGCAGAATAAGGATAATCATGCCCTAGACAGCAGGAGGGCCCATGCCACCCTGCCCCTGCCCTGCAGAAGCCTGCACCACCTGTGTGTGGCAGGGCAGAGGCAGCTCCACCTGCAGCCACTGTTGCTCCTGGGCTCCTTCTTGAGCCCAGACTAAACAAGTGCCTGTGCAGTAACCACCACAGTCATTCCTCACTGATGTAGCTGGGGTGGGGGGAGATAAAAAACCTTGAGTAGATCTGAGGGAGGGAGGAAATCTGCACATCACTCTTCACTGTTATGTAGGTCATAACTTTGTCAGAGAAAGCACTCAGGAACTTGACCAACAAAGCTCCCAGTGAACTGTGGCACCCAGTGAATTGAGAGAACTGCACTGAACTCCTCCCCATGGCTCCAGATCTGGGAGGGGAGGCATTTATCTGCAGATTTCTGCAGCAGCTGCTGAGGCTGCTGTGGGGTCTCTGTTTGCAGGGAACAGGCTTCTCTTGAGGGGGGGTGGAACACTGGGGCTGCCACTGAGGAGCTGGTGGCCACACAGGCAGCAGGTGCAGAGGTTGTGGGCCACAGAATCACACAGAATGCCAGGTTGGAAGGGACCCCAAGGATCATCTGGTCCAAACTTTCTGAAGACATCATGTCTCCAATTGCCTCTCAGCCACAGCCCACCTGGAGACAGTGCTGTGGGCAGCATGGACATTGTGGGGGAGTCTGAAAGATGGGTGCTAGAAGCAGATGGAAAGACACCAATGTTCATTTGGAAATCAGCTGCATGGCTGAGCCCAGAGCCTACTGCTGAGGGCATGAGGCTTTGCAGCCCAGCTAAAGCTGCTTCCCAAAGGCCATGGAGGTACCTGCCCTGCCCTAACCATGCCCTTGCCACTGTCCCTAACCATGGGCACAATTCTGGTCCCTGGCTCATGGCCTAGCTTGCCCAGGGCCATCCCAGGGAGGAATGGGGATGGAGGAGCACCTCCCTGCAGCTATCCAGGTTGTAGTGGCCAGGCCAAGCCCCCAGTGCTGGGGCATCAGTGCAAGAGGCCAGAGGAGGTGGTGAAGGGTTTGGGAGCATCAGGGATGTGAGAAAAGAGCCCCGGCCCTGGGATCCCAGCTCTGCACCCCAGAATCAAGAGCTCTTAGGGTGTTACTGAGGTCATAGCTCTCCAGGCAGCTTATGGTGCCACTGAGCAGGGTGTGAGGGGTTTGTGAGAAAAAGCCCTCTGTGGCCATGCCCTCCCTGATTCTCTGTGCCTGAGGCACATTTTCTCAGCCTGCAGTGTCAGGGGGCCGGGCACATCGTGGGGCTCTTTGGATTCTGCATTGATAAGGTGAGTGTAAACTGTCCCCACAGCTCTGGAGAGCAGAATCAAACTGAAACTCACCACTCGGAGTAGAAAACTCCTGACACCCACAGCTACAGACGTGCACAAATTGCTACAACACAGCTTAGGAAAGGAGCCCCACTCTGCACCCTCTTGTCTCACTAAAAACACACTTAACACACACCCCAGGTCTTCTCTGAATGACTGTGAGCACCCTCCTGGACACCCCAGCAGCTCCTAACGGCTTGCTGAGAAGGCAGCTTTTCACTTTTCATCTATCCTTGCTCCCTTTCACACCTGGCTGCAGTTTCTGCAACATTTGTGACTTTTGTTTTATTTTTCAGGAGCAGTAAAGTGAGACCACTCGGGGACACCACCCATCCTGCTTCGCTGGCTCCCCGCCTGCAGACACAGCCCCAGCGCAGCCAGAAGGATCCAAACCTTCCTGAAGAATTCCTGCACGGGGCTTGGGGGCTGACAGGGAGAGCAGAACAATCTGCACTTGCAGAGCAGAAGGCCAGTGGCAGCCTGGGCTGCATCAGAAGAGTGGCCAGCAGATGGAGAGAGGGGATTCTGCCTCCCTGCTCTGCTGAGACCTCACCGGCAGTGCCACATCCAGCTCTGGAAGGACATGGTCCTGATGGAGAGGGGCCAGAGGAGGGTCACAAAGATGATTTGGGGGCTGGAACAGGACAGGCTGAAGCAGTTGGTGTTGTTCACCCTGGAGAAGGTTTTGGAGAGACCTAACAGCAGTCTTCCAGTACCCAAAGGGGGCTACGAGAAAGCTGGGGAGGGACTATTTACAAGGGCTTGTAGCAACAGGACAAGGGTGGACTGAGTTTGGACATCAGGAAGTTCTTCACTACGATGATGGTGAAACACCACAGCAGGTTGCCAGGGAGGTGGTGGAGGCCCCTGGAGACATTTAAGGTCAGACTTGATGGGGCTGCCCCTGGTGCCTTCAGGCCATTGGCCTGGGTGACCTTTTGGGGTGCCTTCCAGCCCCATGGGTTCTGTGACCTCAGCTGTAAAGCTGCACAAGACCTGTCCTTAAAAGCCAGGAAAAGCCATCAAAGTACACAAGGCAGACTATGGATGGGAGAGAGCCAACATCTCCTGCAGTGTGCAGAGGGACAGCTCTTCACCCTGAAGGGAAGCTGGGAACCAGGATTATCATATTCAAGAACTCCCACATGGCCTACTGCCTGCTGTGCTCCTCTTCCAGCCCAGGCTTCTCCAACCACAGCTTCTCTCCGCTTTGCTCATTGAAATCAGGATTTAACCTGCAAATCCCAGCTGGTAAAGGCAGGAATGCTGAGGTCTTCCTAACCCTGAGACCAGTACCACGATGTGGCAGCTGAGTCCTCAGCCTCTCACCCTGCTGTGCCTGGTTTCAGTACTGCAGCAATCTCTGCTTCTCTTCCTAGCAGAGAGCAGCCACTTTGGGGCAGGAATGCTGTAAGGAATCTCACCTGGTCCATGGATAAGGAAATGATCAAGGACTTGCCTATTCACAATTAATAGGGAAAAAAAAAAAGAGAGCTGAAGGCCTTTATTAATCCTTGCACAAGAAGGAAGTCATACTGGTTTGGCTCCCTGCAGCAGGGCCATTTGCTCACACCTACCTAAGCGCTTTGGCATCCCAAGCATCATCGCGCCAAGCCGGAGAGGAGAGGAGGAGCGGGAGGAGGAGAAGGGAAGGGCCACTGCACCTGGGTGCCATCAAGGTGCCTGGCTGACAGCTCATGAGGCAGGAAGAGCTCTGAGTGCCCATTTCCCTTTCCTGGAGGGATGGACATCTGTTTTAGGAGATCTCTGTCCAATTCACATATCAGCACCACCATCCCTATGCCCTGGGCACAGGTTTCTGCCCCAAGCCCTGGCATCAGAAAGGAGCAGAAGCTCACACGTACCCTGTGCTGGATGGAATGGCTGCAGGATGGCCTTTTGTCAGCCCCTGGTGCAGAGTGAAACCCCCATGCCATTGGGAAGTGCCACATCCTTGGCTAAAAGTCATGCTCCCCTGCTTTTCAGGACTGTCAAGGGCTGAAATCACCAGGACTGGCATCTGTGCCTCTCACACCCCAGCCCAGGCAGCTGCCCTGTCCTTGACAGTCTACCCCAGCCCCACACAGAGGGAACTCTCCATCAGTGCCAAGGCAGCTACCTGGATGCCAAGGTGAGTTCTCCTGTGTCGGGTGGTGTTTGGCAGATGCCTGCCCTGTGACAGGTACATTCTGTGGCTGCACCACAGCCACCCAGCCCTGGCTCACAGGGTAATTAGCCAAGGGCTTCCTGGCTGCCTTTAATTACGGCCACAGCTATTTCCCTGGTGCTAATGTAAGGCCTCTGAAGGGCAGCAGAGGCTTTGAGCTGCCCCCCGAGGGTAGCCGTGGTTCCAGCACGTGCTGGGCTGCAGCTGCACACCGGCAGCAGCTCATTTGACCCCAAAGGGCTCATAGCCCCTCCCTGAGTCACTGTTTTCGCTTTCGACCTCAAGGTCACAAGTGCCCATGCTGGGAATTAGCAGTGTCACCCCCAGTACTCTTCTGAGACACACCAGGCTTTAAAAAACAGACTGAAGGGCAAGATCCTCCCAAAATCTGAGTCTGTCATCTAATTCACCCTGTGCCACGGCAAAGCACCTCAGCTGGCAGAGCCATGGAAGCCAAGTGTGCATCTCCTCCTTGGCCACACCGTGCTTGTCTCCTCCAGCACTTTCATACCAGCAATGCCAGTGTTTGTGAATATCTGAGGGGTGGGTGTGAAAAAGAAGAGGCCAGACTCTTGTCCTGTGACAGGACAAGGGGTGACAAGATACAGACTAGATACAGACCAGAATGCAGGAGGAGAGACACTGGAACAGGTTGCCCAGGGAGGTGGTGGAAGCCTCATCCCTGGAAGTTTTTAAGGCCAGGCTGGATGTGGCTCTGAGCAACCTGATCTAACGTGAGGTGTCCCTGCCCATGGCAGGGGGGTTGGAGCTAGATGGTCCCTGAGGTCCCTTCCAGCCCTAACGATTCTCTGGTTCTAAGTTCCACCTCAACATGAGGTGAAACTTCTTTACTGTAAGGGTAACAGAGCCC